>OZ010574.1:122024426-122191926 GCA_963932145.1 Acanthosepion lycidas | reverse complement strand
CGAATTCAAATTCCAGTCGACATTATTACATTCACTGACTTACAAATAACCTAGGGAAAGTTATGAATCCATCTCTCCTCTGTGTAAAATGGCAGGTTAGGCTGGTTTCTGTAACCATTACTGTAGAAGGATACTGAATTAAAACCACCCGCTGCATTAAAGGTCATGCCTCGTTAGGTAAAAGTTAGAAGAAGGTAAGTTCAAATACAAATCCACACTTCAGAGGAGGGATGGAGTAACCTCAATTTCCCCCGTGCAAAGGGAACCGGCAATATTCTGCCTTGAATATCACATTTGTGAGATGGAAGGAATTGAAAATCTGAGTAAAGAGAATCAATGAAAAAATAATGCCAAATTCTAAATGTCCGCGCGCTATGAGAAAGAATTTAAATGGTTTGGAGAATTTGACGATCCGCTCCATTTTGTGAGTAACACCTTTGTGAGATCACAGTACCCTTTAAAGGAAACTTGCAGTAGTCAGTCAAGAATGTCCGCTACAACTCATGAAATATACAGCGATAAACAGCGTATGAATATTTCTATTTGCCGAAAAGAGATAATTACTCATGTGTTAAATTTAAACAAATTTCTCTGAATTCTCCTACGAAACACGAGACTAAAGGATTATCAGGAACTGAATTAAAACCCATCCTTACTTGTTGCACTTCATGAAGAGAAGAGCGTCAATCCTCGATTGGATTTCTATATGCTCTTATCTGCATTATTCGATTTTTATTTTCATGTCAAATGTTATGCCTTTTTAAATGTCCAAATAGAGAAAGAAATATAAATTAAAGCTAATCGCACAAATATTTAAGGGGAATAAAATCTCTTCACTTTTATTCCATGGGGATTTTCTAAGCGCTTCCTAAGTTGTGTGCAGTTTAGAAAATATTAGGTTACCAAAATATTTCGAACCGTTTATTAAATAAAAATTAAAAAAAATTAAACCCCACGTCAACTTGATGAGAGAAAAATTACAAATATACGCCATATGCTAACATTTATCCTTATAATTCCATCCAACGAGAACCTTTTATTTTTTCTTTTGGAGCCTTTTGCAATTTTAGAGAATTGAAAATATTTTTTCATTTAGTTGATTCTTCAAATATCGGCCAAATATGTTCTAAATATTGAATAGATGAGAAATGAAAAATATTTCCCGATATCTTGTAAGAGTTTTAATCAAATTCCAGCCAATAAAGAAAGAACGAGAAAAAAAAAAGAATCAATATATATTGTTCAATATATATATATATATATATATATATATATATATATATATATATATATATTAAAACATACTGGTTTAAAACATTTCGCTTTTCGTCGATTACTACTTTAACCTAGTTCTTCGAGTCATTCCTTTGGTTATTGGAAAGGGGATCACGGTAAAGGATTTATTTCTAATTCACACACACAAATATATATAGGTTGCGATAAATAAATTGTCGTCTAAATTACGTAGAAATGAAGATAACACTGATACTTGAATTACTACAGAGTACATTTATTCAAAAATATCAGGATTGGCTTCAACCACGGACTCCAGACGAATTTGGATTCTCCTGCAACTCTTCTGGGCGGTCTTTTTGTCTAACTTGGTGAATTCTGTTATAATTCTTGACTTCAGATCAACTTTAGTCTTACAAGAATTTTTATAGGCCTCTCGCTCAACTGCGCTCCAAAGCGTTATAATTATATATATATATATATATATATATATATATATATATATATATATATATATATATATATAATCAAAGGATTATATATATATATATATATATATATATATATATATATATATATATATATATATATATATATATATATATAATCAAAGGATTATATATATATATATATAATCAAAGGATTATATATATATATATATATATATATATATAATCAAAGGATTGTGTGTGTGTGTGTGTGTGTGTGCGGTATTTATTGGAAATTGTTCAATATCAGTGATAGAGCTAATATATTCAGTTATTTGGATATGAGTTTGTAACCCTCGTTTTCACGATCATAAGACAAACTGATTATTGTGTGACCGGAACTACCTACACAATAGACTCTTCCAGGTCTATATTAAGTATGCGACACAACGAGAGAGAGAGAGAGAGACAGAGACAGAGACAGAGACACGTCCGACTACCAGTATTGGACACTAACATATAGTAAGCTTCTCTTACACTCTCTCTGTAACCTGTTGTTAATATATCTTTCTTACATCTAATCTTTGTTTTCCTTCTGTGGGCCCTACTTTGGCCCCACATCAGTGGCGATGAGGATTGGAGAAACGCACTCACGGCGAAACCTCAATACCTTGCCAAGTCCCACATCAGTGGTGACCTAAAGATTCGAAAATTTCGTTCTGACCATATCAATTGCGACAGAGTACTCGAAAAATACACAAACTCCACGCGTTCCCACAGCAGTGTTGAACGAGAAATTAAGCTAGTATTAATACATTAGCGATTTAAACGCAACGCCCAGCGTCTACATATATATAAAAATATATATTCAAATACCAAACATCAGTGACGAGCAGTGATTCGACATCTACGGAATATTAAAGTCTGTCCAAATAACATTACGAGAGCGATTTCTTACACATCCAAACATGGGAAAAAAAAACAGTTGTTCGTAAAACAAACTGACAACACAAGAGCAGAAGTACTACCATTTTACTCAAGTTTTCGAAAAAAAAAAAACTAAATATTTTTTTTTATGTAACTAAGTTGAACTCGAGCATAAAATTATTATTCCCTCAAATTCACTGAGGCGAGTTTCTCTTTTTCTACATAAAATACATGTGTGATTAAAATTTATACAATTACGTTAAAATTAACGGAACCACAGAATTGCAAAAAAAGCTAAACACATAATTAGTTTAGTTTAACTAATTGTCTGTCCATATTTTTTTGTGTGTAAAAAAAAAAAAAAAAAACTATCAAGATTTTTTGTGTACCTCCCCTTGGTACACGGGTTTCAAAGCAACAAAAAAAATCGTTGTCATTTTTGTCTAAATATAGAAGATTTTCAAAAAGTAATTGCCCAAATGCTAAAAGTAAATTTGGATCAGCAACAAAAATCAGAAGAAAGACAACAACTATTTTTGGAATTACATAAACAACAAATGGAATTCCCAAAAATTACGCTTCAGAGTGCTGAACTACAACAGAAACAACTTAAAGAATTACTCGTAAATGCATTAAAAGGCTCAAACTCTGAAAAAGATACAATATCCTCCCAGAGTATAATCTGCAATTCAATGGAAACCTTTGAATGCGTACCAGACAACGACAAAACGTTCGAGGCTTTTTACAGGCGCTACGAAGATATTTTCAACGTAGACTGTGAACAATGGCCCAGTAAAAAAAAGGTACGTCTTCTGTTGAGAAAACTGGGAACTACAGAACATAGTAGGTTCGTAGACTTCATACTACCCAAGAAAACAACTGACTTGGATTTTTCAGAGACTATTAAGCTCCTATCGGAACTATTCCGGCCTAACACAACCTTGTTCCACAAACGTTGGAAATGCCTGAACACAGTCAAAGATAACCAGCAAGATTTTCTAACGTTTGCAGCATCGGTAAACAAGCTCTGAAATGATTTTAAACTAGCCGATGATTTTAAGTGCTTAATTTTCGCACACTGTCTAGTATCAGCAGAAGATGCCGAAGTCAGACGGCGGGTACTGACCAAGCTTGAGAACGAACAACGATTGACTCTCCAAAAACTGGCAGAGGACTGTCATATCTGTAATATATGTAAAGCGTGATTCAAACGCTATCGAGGAATCAGGTGTGACTCAGATTAATAAAATAAGAAGTAAGTCTACCTCCTATTCCCCTCAAAAAGACAAAAGGCAAATCTCATGTCCTAAATTCCGCAGTAACCAAAACGCAAATAGGTTAAAGAAACCACCCGGGCCATGTTACCATTGTGGTAAATGGCATTGGTGGAATTTCTGTCCAGTTAAGAACAAATAATATTGCAAAAATTACAATAAAAGTGGGCATACTTTAACTTCGTGCTGGTACGCCAACAGAACGAGAAAACCCAAAAATAAAAATAGGCAAGCTCAATATGACAATATTCTCGATAAGAATTTAAGAAAATATGTAACTGTGGATATTTTCAATAATTACATTAAATTCCAGCTTGACTCGGGTTCTGATCTTTCAACCATTAACTGGCGTACTTGGTGAAAATTAAACAATATTTTCGCCAGTTACGGATTTTGCTGTTTTATCCGTTTTTAATAAGGTCGTTATTAAAAACGGATAAAACAGCAAAATCCGTAACTGGCGAAAATATTAACATTTTAGGCGAGGTAATACTTACAGTAACACTAAATGGAATTGCCAAAAATCTCAAAGCCTACGTATTGAAAACTTCAGATAACTTATTTGGAACAGATTGGATAGAAAAATTCAATCTTTGAGATTGCCCAATGAGTACATTTTGTCGCAAGATACAAAGTACAATGTCCAATTTGGTAAATCTAAAAAAGGAACTCAAACAACAATTTCCCCAGGTTTTTTCTGGCGGCCTTGGGAAATGTACTAAAATGAAAGCCAAGTTCAAAGTGAAGGACTGTGCACAACCGGTATTCAAAAAGAAACGGAATGTCCCTTTCGCTACTCTAGAACAAATCAACAAAGTGTTAGTTAGACTCGAACAAGCAGGTAAAGCAGATTTCAGCGAGTTGGCAGTACCTACGGTCTACGTAAAAAAGAAGTCCAATCAAATACGAGTATGCGCTGATTTTTCCACAGGGTTAAACGATGCCTTGCAAGATCACCACTATCCTCTTCCAAGCGCTGAAGAAATATTCAATAAACTCAACTGTGGAATTTTTTTTTCTAAAATCGACCTCTCGGACGCATACCTTCAGATAGAGGTGGAAGAAGAAAGTTCCAAATTGCTCTGCATAAACACCCATAGAGGGTTGTACAAATACAATAGACTGGCTTTTGGAGTAAAGTTTGCGTTTGCAATTTTCCAGCAGGTCATGGACGCCATGCTGGGCGACCTTGACTACGCAGCAGCCTATTTGGATGATATACTGGTTACTAGTAAAACTACGGCAGAGCACCGGAACCATATAATAAACGTCTTCGAAAAGATACAAGAATACGGTTTTAAGGTTGAGGAGGCAAAGTGTGACTTTTTTCTTACCAGTGATTAAATACTTAGGACACATTATAAATAAAGATTGTCGTCGGCCGGATCCAGAAAGAGCCAAGACGATCAGAAACATGCCGGCCCCAGATAACGTTCAAGCGTTACAAAGCTTCCTCGGCCTAGCTAACTTTTACTAAGGGTTCATTAAGAACATGCGAAATTTGAGAGGGCCTCTCAACGAACTTTTTAAAAAAAAGGACAAGTCATGGACCCCGGAATGCCAAGACGCATTCGAGAAGATCAAAAAAACTCTTACTTCGGACCTCTCCCTCACCCATTACGACCCTAGTCTCGACATCATAGTCGCAAGTGATGCAAGCTCGTACGGCATTGGTGCTTGCATTCTTCATAAGCTGCCAGATGGTTCGCGAAAAGCTGTGGCTCACGCATCAAGATCTCAGCTGAGAAACAGTAAATCCCAAGAGGAAAAATATAACCAGTTTTATTTTTTTCTCTCCTTTTCAAAAAGAAAAAGCTTGGAAGGCGGGTATTGTGAGACCGGAACTACCTACACAAGACTCTTCCAGGTCTATATTAATTATGCGACACAACACTCTAGACATAGATAGAGAGTGAGAGCCGCGTACGACTACCAGTATTGGACACTAATATATAGTAAGCTCAGCTTACACTATCGCTGTAACATGTTAATATATCTTTCTTACAACTAATCCGTGTTTTCCTTCTATGGTCCCGACTTTGGCCCCACATCACTGATTTATTTTTTAAAAATTGAATCTATTTATGTTAGTTTGTGTTTGATTCTGTTTGGTGGTGGTGGTGGTGGGGTAATTTTCTCGTTTCCGTTTTGTGATGACACTCATACGCAAGAAGACATACACACATACAGGCGTACGCATCATATTTCACAAAAACAACACATATACGCAATGCAAAATTAGGCGCAGATATTTATCCATGTGCTCGAGCATGCATACATACGCAACTGTAATCCTATTTCGGTGTTGAGCCACTATGTAGGTTGGCTGGTGTCTTCTTGGCATTTTTTTTTTTTAGATCGGACGTCTGTGTCGTAAAACCGAATAACATTCTTTCACACACGCATACACACACATGGATATATGCATATATATTTCTATTTGTCTGCGCCTTATATCACCACATTGCTTAATTCTGTATGTGAATATGTCTGATGATGGTTTTGTTTTAAACAATGATTGCTTGTACATTGTAGACGAATGTAATAATATTGATAGTCCTAATAACCGATGTTATAATTGGTAATAATAATTATTTGTGTGTTAAAGGAAAATTTAGCTCTAATGTTGATGGAGAAGGAAAATAAAATGTTAAAAAATATGACAATAATGACAATGATAATTATGGTAATATATGTAGTAAACAAAAATGGTGGTGAAAATAGTAAAATTAAACTTACAATAACGAGAACACTGACAATAGTAAAGAGCAATACAAATGGTGTTGGGGAAGATATGAAGTGGTAATAAAAGTAGTAGTAATGAATAATAATAATGATAGTGACAGTAGTAATAATAAATAATGCTGGTAATAAAAGTAGTAATAAAAATTGTTAAAAATTATAATACAGTGTAACCCGGATATAAGAGAGTTGTCGGGACCGGAGAAGAAGTATCTTATATCCGGGTTTCTCTTATATTAGGGTTTGGTCTATTTTGTTTAGATAAGTATGGCTCTAATTTGGGACCAGAGAAAATCTCTCTTATATCTGGGTTTCTCTTATATCCGGGTGTCTTATATCCGGGTTACACTGTAATAATTAATAATAATGATGAATTGAAATAATAATAGTAGTAATAATTAATAATAAATAATGGTAATGATGGAAGTAGTAATAAATGAATAATGGAAGCGGTAATAAATAAATAATGACAATTAATGGTAATAAAAGAGATAATAATGAAAACAAAGTCAATGGTAAAAAGCAGTACTAATGTTGTTGGGGTAGGATATGAAGTGATAATAATGATACTAGTTATTTTTCGGTAGGTGCATTATGTGGTAACGACAATATTGGTAACTGAAGTAGTGGTAGTCATTTTAAAATGATATTGAACAGATAGTGGTTTATTCGCTCGCGTGCGTATATGTGATGTCAGTGTATGTAACAGTGCTGGTAACTATTGATCTATGTTTATTGGAATGGTGGTTTGTTATTTTTTTATCCTGGATGTGCTCAGTTTTCTTGTAGGTATTATCCGTTTGGTTTGAACTGTGATATAAAGTATATATTTTCGTGTCTGCATTTTGAAACTATTTTTCATATATATCCACCCAAAGTCAAATCATCCCCTATTTGTAATAAAACATGTACTTTTATCCATAGAAAAACGAATAAGTATAAGTTCCGTTAATGAAAAAATATTCTATGAACACAGTATTTTTATAAATAAGCTTTAAAGAATAGTGACTATAAAAGCCCTGAAATTAAATATATAAAACATAAAAAGAATAACTCGAGAAGAAATAGAAATTAAAAAGAAATCACTTTTTACACATCCCCTATTCAACGTAATGGTATGTAATAAGTTAGGACAAAAATTTCTTACTTTAATTGAAAAACATTTTCCTAGAAACAATACACTTAGCAAAAGTTTTAATAAAAATACCCTAAAATTAAATTATAGTTGTACTGAAAAATTAGAAAAATTTATAAAAACACAATAAATTTTAAATAAATACTTAAATCAAAAAAATAGTTATCTGGAAATAGGAATGCATAATGGTAAAGAAAAATTATACAACTGTAGGAATCCTACAAATTGTCTATTAAATAATAAATGTAGCACAGAATCATTAGTTCACTAATGCACCATCTACTGAGAATCCTAATATTGAAAAAAATTATATTGGTAGCAAAAATAAATTTAAATTAAGGTGGAGCCAACATCTGTCTTCCTTCAAGAATAATGAGTATCGTAACCAAACATCCCTATCAAAATATTTTTGGCATTTAAAATAAACAAAGAAAACACCCACAGCAAAATGGAAATTATTTAAAAAAAAGAACTTGTACATCATTAAATGAGCCATGTCCTTCATGAAAAGTTATATATTAGTAAGTTTCTGAAAAATAAAGATTTATTAAATCAAAGAAAATAAATAATGATTTTGTACACATTGTATTTTGTTTACTTTAGAAAATTATTAATTATAAAAAAGATTTTCATAATTATATATCTATTATTTGATCATAAATAAGGAAGTAAGAAAATGCATGAATTCTAATATTTTATTTTCAACAATACCATATCGAGTATACTAATAATTGTAATAAAATAGTATTTTAGATACTTATAGATAAAAATATAAATATATAAGATATGATTTATTCATATTTAAAAGCCCCTTTAAGAAAATCCTAGTGTATTTTATAAACTAAATAAATAAAGATGCGAATGTATTGTAGTATGTCTTATAAATGCCCCGAAATAAATAAAAAAAATAAAGTGATGGCACGTTCTCATATAAAGAAGCCAGTATTGGTAGACAGAAGTTAGAAACACACATGTAACCCTTAACCTATATTTACTTTTGCCAACTTAATTTATACTTACATCATGATTCGTCTAAAAAGACAATACCCTTTTAGAATTTTGAAATTCCATTCTCCAACCAACTTAAGCTATATATTATGGAGCCTAAAGAAAGCAGCTAATTTTTTTCGAAAATTATTCAACATCGTTGAGAATGGAATAAACTTTAATTTTAGGTTTGATTTGTTTTAGTCATTGTAACTTTTGTTACGCGATGAATACATATTTTTAGATAATAATAATAATAATAATATATATATATATATATATATGTGTGTGTGTGTGTGTGTGTGTGTGTGTTAGACTAACAGAGAGAGAGAGAGAGAAAGAGAACATCTCAATCACAGATGAAGACCGGCCATGAAAACAGAGGTTAATTGCACAACCAATTTCTCCAGGCTGGTTTGAAATCAGAGTTTTCATTCTCCTAGATTATAGGGTCCAATATGTCGGTTTTTTTGCCCATAGCTGGAGGGGACAGGAAGAATTCATACCTTTGCGAAGAGTATTAGCACGTAGGTGAATATAATCAACTCGACTCGCATTCGAACTCGGTTTACCGATTAACTAAATCCTAGCTACTCTACCGTGCTTCCAAATTTAATACGCCTTGTAAAGAGAACATGCCTAACAAAATTTCATTTAAGAATACGCGAACATCACGGCTGACAAACATCCTTCTCGTTATGGGCAATGGAGAGGTGCGGTATACACGCAAAAATATGCACATTGACATTTTTTTTTTATTTTTTTTATTATAGTTCTGTTACACGAGTAATCAGAAATCTATAATAATAAAGTGCAGTGTCCACATCTGCGACCGTTTTTCGATCGCGGCGAATCATAAACAACCTGAAGTAACAGGTGCGAAGCAATTCACGGATTCCTTTCTTAAGAAATAGTGTTGTCCTTCGTTATAAAAACGGAGCATGAATGAGGAGGAGAAATTTTAAATTCTACGGGTTGACGAGTTTGGACGTTGATACAGACAGTTAAATACTCTATTATTTTTCCTCATCCTGTAGTTTAATACACTTAAATTACGCCACATGTTGTCCGAATATAAATTATTCAATAGCAAGTCGACTAAACAAAGAATTTGATACTATATACCAGACGTCTGTCTCCTGTCAGTAATAGTAGAAGACACATACGACATTTACGAGGGGTTGAAGTTCGACAATAAAGAGGAGAAAGAAAATTTGTAAGTACTAATAAGAAAATTCAAATAAGTTTTTGGAGAAACCCATGAATCATACGGAGCATACAAATTTCATATTCAAAAGCAAGAAGCTTCAAAGAGTATGGAGGCATATGTCGCTGCGTTCCGGCAGTTAGCAAAAAGCTGCAGTTTTGGGAAAATGCAAGACAAGCAAATTCTTGACCACATAGCTGTAGGGGTTAAAGATAAAAGAGTCCGGGAAAAGTTTTAAAGGATAAAAGGTTTACCCTAGACAAATGCTTAGACATAGGCAGAGCCCATGAAAATTCCAAGCAACAATCTAAGTATATTTCTATATGCACAAATGCAACAGAAGCAAACGTTAGCAGAGTAACAACAAGGAAACATAAGAAACCTCAAAATACCGCATGCCATAAAAAGAAGTACAAAGAAACGTATACGCTGTGTTACAATATTCCATCTCACACTCAAAACAACTGTCCAGACAAAAATGCAATTTGCTGAAAGTATTCAAGAAAAGACATTATGTAAAACAAAAAAAAAACAAAAAAAAATCACCAGAACTGCTAGGTCCAAAATTCGAGAAATGAGGGGGAATAACCATTGGGCCTATTAATGCTAACCATATAATTAACGCGGTCACGGAAGAAGCATGGCAAGTTGAAGTTACAGTTACTACAAAGTTTAGTAGCAAATTATTAGGTTGGTGCAAAAACAATGACGTAATAATGTCGTCTTTTGACGCATTTTTTAACGTCAAAAACGACATTATTACGTCATTATTTTTGCACCAACCTAATAATTTATTTAAAATTGGCTCGAGCATATGTAACGGTAGTCTCCAGAAGTTATTTTAGAAAACTCCCTTATAATTATAAAATGTAATTAAAAATTATGGACCAATTTAACACCAGATGAGTCTTTATTAGAAACTCTAAAAGCAAAGACTAAACAGGATTTGTTATCGACAATTTGAGGTAAACCACTACTGCTTGCATAAGCAAAAAAAGTACTTAACCTACTGAAGAGGCTGAATTCTATGAAAAATGAAGACTACAAATATAGAAAAGAATTTCCGGAACTTTGTTAGACTCCAAAATATATATATCAAATGCTTAAAAGTCTGAGCAGCCAATGCCTATTGCAACTCTTCGACGCTGCCGCTTCCTGTAAGAAAAAAGTCCAGGAAGAGTTACAGCTTTTAGAAAGTAAAATAATATACGTCCGGTAAAAACACTCAAAACTTCACCAGCAGTCATAAAACCTGCTTCACCAAGGTCTGTTTTAAGTAAGACAGCCAGTGAAATTCAACGACGAAATACCTTTCACCTAAGGCGAATGGCTGAACAGCCATCATCAACAAAGGTTACTAACTCACAAATTCTCAGTACATTGAAGCATCAATCACGATCTGTTTCGGATGTCAGTTACACAGAGAAAACGAGTCCAACTGAATTGCCAAAGGACCAACACGAAAACCAAATAGCTGAAACTGAGAAGCCGATTGCCAATGCCACCAGCCCGTCAGTTTGCACAAGATATGGTCGCAAGTTTCGACCTCATTATAGATTTTCATAATGAAAGGACTAAAATAAATGGGATGTGGAGTAATCCACAGTTACCGCCCTTGTTAAGAAATGGTACCTAGCTTCGCTATAAAAATGGCGTATGAATGAGGAAGAGAGGTTTTAAATTCTACGCGTTAACGACTTTGGACGTCAAAAAAAAAAAAAAAAAAAAAACAGATCAAGACTTCATCTCTTGTTTACCCCTCTTGTAATTTAATAAACTGAAATTACGCCACGACAGGTAGTAACTACTGTTTAGTAGTTACTACCTGTCGTGGCGTAATTTCAGTTTATTAAACATTAAATAAATCTCATTTAGTGTTAAATTTAAATATCGAACAATGAAATGTTTAGAAAATAATTCTTTATTAAAAGTCTAAATTTAATTTCGCTTTTTGTCTCAAATGCAATTGATATCGTCTCATTAAACCATAATTAAAACATAAGTGGGGCAAGTTACATTGCTCAGGTTTTATTTCTTTTTCTAGCATTGCATATTTTGATTACATAGGATTCCCTAATGTCTTAAGTATGACCTTATATGAGAAGACCAGAAAGAAAAAAAAAATTGCGCCCAAAATAAATGTAAATAAAGTATGGAGATCGGTTGCATATACGAAAAATGATTATGTCGAATTAAGCTGTTGAATAGAGATGGAATAAGTTTATTTCTAAATTCTTATAACTTTTATGTACATAGGACGCTCAAAGTAAAAATTAAAAAAAAACCGAAGGCCCAAAAACCCTCCGAAGGAACTTGCCTAATGTAAGCCTGAAGGGTGGCTTCCAAGATAATTATAAATAATTCCCATCTTGTAAGATATTTAAATAAATTTTAATTTTTCAAACTAACAGTCAGATAATAAAAAGACATAATACATTTTTGATATTTTTTATTCGATATAGTTTGACATAGCCAATGCAAGCCTGCTGTTCAATCGTTATCGTCTGTCTTTTTAAATTCTGTTCTATTATTATTATGCATTCTTAATAATTATTATTATATTCTTTCACAGTAAGTACCCACCTCAGTGGCTCTGTTTCCTTACTTGGGGTAAAATGATTAAAAAAAGTAAAAATATGTATTGCAAAATTATTCATAATTTCTCGGCTTTCTTTCCAAACTTAAATACATTCGGATAAAAATATAGGAGAGATAAATGCGCTGTAATTACATTTCGAGAATGTATGTTTATGTTCAATTCAAAAGGCACATCGATAGTTTAACTCTTCTGCAGCATTCTGCTTAGTTCATTATGTTAACAAATACAGCACATCCTATGGCATTTCACAGAATAATATCCAGTACAGTAGGTTCATTCTAACAGAACATGCTGGGTGCAACGTAAAGCTAAAGGGCATATTGCTTGAGGTGCATAGAGGGAGTCGTCTTGATCAGTCGGTAGAACAGGATCAACGAACCGTTTTTGAAATTTAGCGCAGCTCAGCATCTCTTATAAAAAATAACGTATATGAAATAAGGTACAGTGGGTGTGCGAACAGACTTCAGCAAGAAGCTGTCAGTAGTTTCAACTTGACTGCATCATATTAGCTATTAGCACACGAGCAGGAATAGGTTAAATATTAAAATGGCGAGTTCCATAGAGAAGTATTGTAATTGGGATACCATTCAAGAAAAGTAAATTCAAGTTTCTAACATTAAAAAAAGTGTCTCTGACTGGCTCAGGTAGAAACACCAGATCCAGCACGTTTAATCATATTCTTAAGGACTATATAATTAAAGCAACTCCGGTGAATACGCTTGGGCATTGTGCAGTGGCTAAGACAGTTGCAAAAGTAAAAGCTATATCTACATTCTAATGGAATAGAAACAATTAATCGTTCAGTGATTCTTGCTGTAAATTCAAATTGCAATTAGCAAAAAGAAGAATACAGTGTAACCCGGATATAAGAGAGTTGTCGGGACAGGATACTAAGTCTCTTATATCCGGATTTGGTCTATTTTATATACATTAACACAGGCTCTAATTTGGGACCATAGAAAATCTCTCTTATATCCGGATTTCTCTTATATCCGGGTCTCTTATATCCAGGTTACACTGTATAACATATTTTTTGAGTATTTCGATATTTCTTCGCGTGGACACTCAAAATTAAATTTTAAGTAGGTGAATTCATACAAGAAAATCGACTATATGGTAGACAAGATTTTGTTGGCACCACCTTGAATTTTCTTCAAAGCTACATTTCAAACTCTGATATAGGTGTATCGTATATAATGCACACTATATCCTATAATAAACACGTTTATTGAATTCGAAATGCCAGTCTATAGCGAAAAAACTCTTGTCTTATACACTGAAAACCTTCATTTACTGATAGCGCCAAAGTTGGTCGAAATTAATCGAACAAAAACAGAATGCACACATGAAATTGCGACAGTTAGTCAACAATTTTCAGTAGCTCAATTGGAAATTAAAAAAAAATACAATAAAAATTAAACAGAAAGGCCTTGTCTTTGAATTTAACAATGTTTTTTAATGGCAGCTACTGCTTGATCAAGAAAAAAAACAACTTTTAAACAATAGGTAAAATCTTGTCGCGCAAATGGTTTTGGGTAAACTGTTAGATCAGTTAGTTTCAACAGCTTAACCAAACCTCTCACAATTTTCCATTTTGCTGTCAAATTTATACCTTCAGAATAAAACAATAATTCAGGAGGAGGTTCAGTAATCCAATTATTCCGAATATTTTTAAAAAGATATAATCGAAAAGTAAAGTAGTCATCCTAACTTTATTAAAAACAGTGTCAAATGTTTAGAAAAAGATTGATGGCTCTTGTTGTCACATACAGTTACTTGAACATTTGTTTGATTGCATCAAATATATATAAAACTTTTTCATATAAAAAGTTGGCTCTAATTTTGCAACTGAGATTATTTTAAGTAGAAGTTTAACATTTAAATATTTTCCATGATGTCCAACACTGTTTTTTCTAATTCCTTAGAATTTTCAGACAAACCTAATAGTTTTCCTCCATGATATTGCAAAGCAACTTTGACATACTAAAATAATTCACTCTTTGTTTACTAATTTTCAGAAATTTTGCCAAATATATCACCAAGAAAACAAAAATCTAATTTCGAGACTTTTCATATCAAAGCCGATAATGTTCTCACACTGGGTAACTTAAAAATGACCTCAAAAGTCTGTTATGTAATTCTTGAGATCTAACAAAATATTCAAATACCTTGATTTGTCCCAATTCTTTGTTGTAACATAACATTAAGATGATCTTTTAAAATCTTTTCTTATTAATTTTTAAGTACTTAGATAACGAATTGCTTCATTGATAAGATAAAACTTTGAAGTGAGAAAATTTGTTGAACATCTAACCGCATAAGAATCACATAAGAAAAGAACTGGCTCGTCCCATTCGGTTTGGGAGGATTTATTTCAAGAACTAAAATAAATGCCTTTTTCATTACGTTGAACAAAATGCATTGAAGACACAGGAAGATAGTGATACAAAATGTCATAACCCCTTTGATATATATATATATATATATATATATATATATATATATATATATATATATATATATATATATTGGCTGATGAACGTAAACACTGTTTGTTTAAGATTTCTTTTTTAATTTCCGGTTAATTCTATGTTTTTCAGGTAAAATTCAGTTTTCATAAATTAATATCTAATAGTTTCCTTCTTTGTGTAAATGGAGGGGGTCTCTATATGCGTTCATTGTGTTGTGATATATATATATATATATATATATATATATATATATATATATATATATATATATAAAAGAAGGCGTTGGGCAGTTTTCTTTCAAATTTTGCACGGAAGCAAGAGAAATGTTTCAAACTATAGAGTAATGAAAGAAAAGGCTAAAAACCAAAGCGATACGAACATCCATAGATAGATGCATCCATTCATGCATACATCTGATGAATGTCGACTCATTAAACAAGCATGACTGTTACTGACATGTTTGATTAATGTTTTTAGTGCTCGTGAGAACGATTGTGGTTCGTGAAGCCAGCAAGTCACTTGCAACCCTTATTATCTGTTTTGTATAGTATTCCAGCATGCCTATGATGTGGAGTTTCATGTAACAGGTGAAACATGGGCGGTCTCTCTAAGTTTTCAAACATACCCCGTATATCACGTTATTCCCATTATAATTAATCAACATAAATATATACAATATAACATACATACATACTTATATTTTATATATATTTAGTATTTGGGTAGCAAATATTCGTTTAAACATGTTTTCTTAACAAATAGACAAATTGTGTCTAGTATATTTTATAATATTTTTTATTGACGGATTAATTTCTGCATATTACAAATTATTTAATCAATGTTTCCAAGTTTCCATTGACTTGTCTCCTTGTCAAATATTAAATTTTCATTCATATGTTCATGTGTTTGTAGGCATATTTCTGTATGAGAACATACGGAATATAAAGTTATAGAAATATGTAAGAAATGCGGTAGTTAACGACCACGGGGAGAATCGAATAAGGATTGAAGAATTTTCATTTAAACATTGTAGTGATTCGCATCACAGTAATAATGGAAAATGTTGGAAGTGCCCTTTATTCCAGGAGTTGACTCGCAATATCATCAAAATATATTATCCAATATCTGATTAAATGTTTCTGGCTTAGAATAAATTCGACGAACATTTTCTACAAAACTGGGATTGGGAATACTTTGAAATTCAAAGATAACGCTCACTTACATTCACACACTTGTACACACACAACATAGTATGTATTTCTCCATACATATACGTACACCATTTTATTATATGCGAGAGAGAGAATATTTACATAAATTGTATATTTATAGACAAACGTTTTCGATGTTTAAGTCTCAATAACACATACTCAAACGCGGGCGCACGCACACATACACACTCAATATAATATATATTTATTTTTTATATAATATATATTTAAATTTTTCTATCTCAAATGTATCGCAATAAATGACCTTTTAATAGAATATAAAGGCACAAATTTCAATATATGTTGTTACGAATATTCACTGTTCAGCTTAAGGCATTGTATTTTATTAATAATTTTTCTTAAATATTTGAGCTCATTCTCTCTTAACCTCTGTGTTGGTGTGAATGCTTTACTTGTTTACAGGAATTTATATCAGATTATGTTAAAATATAGCTCTGAATAGTGCTATATTCAAGTTTACACATGCATGGGCAGTCGGTTGTATGTTTACTTACGCCTTGGGCTAAGAGTTTGCACTATTCATTTCGAAAGTTTAGTTTAGTTACAGCTTGACATATCACCTTACAGTACTTGGCATCCGGAAGCATTTGCTACATTGCCAATAAGTAGTCAGAATGTACACGCACACACACATATGTATGTGTGGGTGCATATATATATATATATATATATATTTATATTTATATATATATATATATATATATATATATATATATATATATATATATATATATATATATATGGTTATGCATACACATATATAGATTATTTTACTATAAGCGAGGGTGAGAATACAGTCTAAATTGTACATATTGAGACAAATGCAGTTGTGTGAAAGTCTCAATAAAAACAAGGGTTGAAATGCAGATCTTCGATGTTGAAACCAATTTTTCTTCCTTAGAAGTACTACTGCGAGAACGGAATTGAAGATATAGTATAGACAAATATATATATATATATATATATATATATATATATATATATATATATATATATATATATATATATATATATATGTACTATATCTTAAATTAAAAACAACAGTCTGTACAAAATTAAAAAGGCTAAACTTTTTAGACGTAACTCTGGATTTAATAAACAACATATACCTACCTTATAGAAAACCTAACACTAACCCCTTGTCAATCCACCCTCCATCCATAATTAGGCATATACCCTCATCAATAGAGACAAGAATCAGCATTAACTCCGCTAATAAAGAAATATTCCAACAACACAATAATTTTTATAACGCAGCCCTAAACAATAGCGGATACAAAAATGCTAACATCAACTATATAAACAATTGTACTAACCAGAAGAAAAACAGAAAAAGAAAAATCATTTGGTATACCCCCCCCCCATTAAACCAAATGGTTAGTACTAAGCTAGGGTATTAATTGCTAGTTTAAATGAAAAACACTTTCCTACAAATAGCAGACATAGTACAATCTTTAAGAAAAACACTCTCAAATTAAGTTACAGTTGCACTGAAAATCCAGAAAGTATAATAAAAAAAAAAAACAATAATAAAATACTGAGTAAACCGCCATGCCAGAATAGTATTAATAAAAACCTTAAACTTAAATTAGCCAATAATAGTGAAAAATTATGTGATTGCAGAAACCCAGAAGACTGCCCATTGGAAAATATATGCCGCGTAAAATCTGTGGTATACCAATGTAATATCTGATCCATTGAGAGTCCTAACACTAATATGATATACATTGGCTCTACGAAGAATTTTTTTAAAACCAGGTGGAGACAGCATAAAACCTTCTTTACCAATATTAATAAAAGAAATCAGACATCTCTATCTAAATAATTTTTGCATTTGAAGGAAATGAATAAAACACCAAAAGTAAAATGGAAAATTATAAAGAAAATTAGAACTTGTAAAACCCGGGATGACCCATGCCCTTTATGTCTACATGAAAACTACACATTATCAAATTTCTAAATAATAAAAAATTATTAAACAATAGACATGAGTTAACGGTTTTTTGCTGACATCATCAAATTTTCGCATTGAATAATTAGCATAAATAAAAAACAAACAAACAATTAAATAATAAATACAAATTTGAAACTCCATAAAAAGCCCTACCCAATAAAAAAAAAAAAAAAACTTTATGAAGTCGTCAAAAAAAACAAACAAATGTTAGCTAATTATGACACTTTTTTATATACACAAAACCATTTCAGGAAAGAAAATATAATAAAAAATAAATAAATCTCCATAGACACTTAAGCAGACTAGACGATGTCATCTTCCGCTTTAAATTTAGACACCCCAACCTTACCCTGACTTGACCTCTTTGAATGTAATTGAGATATTGATACAAATTTTTTACCCATACGCCCCTTTTTTTTAAATAATTGCTCTAGCCGTTACCATAGTAATTTTAATTTTAATAATAAATAAACTTATAAAAAACGGAATCAAAGAAATGCTTGTATCGAGCCATAGATTATGTTGACATTTTTTATTTGCTTAATTTATTTTTTATACTTTATGGTCTTCTTAAAGGGGCTTTTCAATGTATAATAATATTATTTTTTAAATATATTTTTATACAATTAATTACAATGCTTTAAAATAATTATAATGTATGGTACATAAGATATGGAAATGTTAGACTTCAAATTTTAGGGTATAAATTACATATTTTATTTACTATTATATGTAATTAAATTATACTTATATAATATTCAAGTATACATTGTTTAATAACCAAATTTAATTTTATTTTAATGTGAAAATAACGCAGTGTCTATAAAAACAGTTATTTCATTTCGATTTATTTAATAAATATTTATTTTTAAGAAACTTAATAATATAAACATATTATGTAGGCTTGGAGGTCATTTAATAACCTACTTATTCTTGTTTAGTTTTTAGTAATTTCCATTTTACTGTGGGTGTTTTAATGGAAGAAATAGTACATTGGTAAACTATAGATTCTGAAAGACTTTCATTTTGCAAAGAATAATTTATGGTGTTTCTACAGTTACATAAGTTTTAATTAATATTATTCTAATTCGGGCGTCAGTATTATTTAGGTTTAAGTATTATTAATAATAACATACGTATCATCACCCATAGAGAAACGTATAAACTCTACAAGTGAAGAAATATTTTATGAACATAGTAATTTTTATAATGAAGCTTTTAATTAGTGGATATAAAATCTCCAATATTAGATATAATAAAGATAATAAAAAAAATAGAAAAATCATTCGGTACACACCCACTTTTAACCAAATGATTAGTAGTAAATTAGACCAACATTTCTTGCCTTGATTGATAAATATTTCCTAATAAATAATACTCTTAGCATGTTGTTCAATGAAAATACATTAAAATTAAGTTATGGTTGTACTGAACAGTTGGAAAAATATAAAAATCATAAAAATAAAATTTTAAATAAATACGAAAAATAGTTTTAAAAAAGATGTTACCAACATCTTAGTTATTTCAACAACAATGGGTGTCGTAACCAAACATCTTTTTTTTAAATATTTTTGGCATTTGAAAGAAACAAAACCAAGAATTACATACCAAACACAACCTCTAACCTACTTTTTCACAAACATTTGACTCAGATCTGTATTTAAAATCGTCAAAAAATGAAATACGACCTAAATAAAAAAAAGTTCGTAATCTCATTAACTGACACCACATTTAATCTCCTCAATATAATACTACTTCGCTTACAAAAGTAAGTCATTTTTTCTGAATTTATTCGCATCTCTTGAAAATGGAACAAACAAAAATAGTTCCGAAACAGGGGAATTGCCGTAAGGCGATGATAAAATAGTTAAAAAATAATTAAAATAATAATACAATAATATTAAGCGCTACATTGTATGGAGCAGTTTTTTAAAAAGATAAATGCCAAAGAGTTCTGGATATTTAATCTGACTGTTCTTTCTCTTTATATGATATATATATATATATATATATATATATATATATATATATATATATATATATATATATATATATATATAATGAATTTCTGAGTATTATAAACCTAATGTCATCAGTAACTTTTTTTTACCAGTGTCCATATTGCAATTTTTGCTGTTATCATCGTATGTTTTTACCATAGCTCATATTGCAATTTTTGTTGTTGTTATCGCTTTTCTCTGGCACTCCTTATTACTGGTTCCCACATTGTATTCATTTCTACACTTGGTCGGCTCAGGAGATTTTTGTGGCCTAGCATATGTGCTGATTCCCTAAGTTTACGAATTTGACGATGGTGTTTTCTGGCGACAAAGATGAGGTCAATATTCAGAATAATTTAAATAGCGTATCAAAATTGTGGTTGAATTATTTGAGGCAGGTATTAATAAAATAAATTGCCAAAACTGTTCCTCCCAATATATTGGAGAAAGAAGTAGAAGTTTAAAAAACGCATTTATGAGCACAAAGAGAATTCGAAAAAAAAACAACTTAACTAATGCACTAGTCATACATAGAAATAAATTCAAACTACCTGAATAATCGACTATAAGCTTTCTACAAAGTTTCAGATTAATAAAAGATCTCTTTTGTTTTAAAGAAATTATAGAATCTAGTTGTTAAGATCTTATATTGTGAACAGAGAAAATAGGTTTGAAAAAAAATAGATTGTACGAAAATGTTTTATGCTAAAGACACAACTTCTCCCTTCCTTAAGTGACATTGTTCTTTTAAATGTGTATATTCAGCCTTGGTAATAACATTCCTTTGGGACAAACGGATATTGTGCTATTTAGTAGACATCTTTTGTTGGCATTTGTCTTCTCGTATTGGTTTCGTGCACGACATATGTCTGCAGATTAATAATAGAAAATATATTGTATTTCAGCGTAAATGAAAATTCAAGCAAATCATTTGAAAGTATATTAACCAGTCAAGGCTGCTTTACTCGAGAACCTGGATTTTGATTTTACAATTAAGACAACGAAACTATGACTATAACAATTTTACTTTTCTTAGGTGAATATATTCTATGTTGTAAAAATTTAGTTCCAAATCTTAACAAATATCTAAGTTTGATATTATATCAGTGCTCATGACCCGACGTACAAGCAGTTGAAAATAGTATGAAATCTGTACTCGAGTTAACAAATTAAAAAAGTAATTATTTACAAATTAATGACATAAATTAGCACAAAGAAATGGACAGAATTGAACTCATTTTAATTAGCTTTTTATTATCAGTGAAAAACCATCTTCTATCACATCTGTTTGAGATTCTAAGATGAGGAATTATGGCTATTTATATTATGTATATTCAGAAATATCTTCCTTGATATTAAAACGTTTCAGACATTATACACTCAAACATTTTGTTGATATTTGTCGATCTCGAAAAGAGAACAAAACATCCGTGTTCATTAAATATCGTACATTTCGAAGTTCCCTGAAGTTTACACGGATCGACAAGGACATGAAGAAGACCAGTGAGCCAATCTGTTGAAACATTGTAGGAATATTCTACAAACATTGTAACAATAAAAAGAAATATGGAAACAATGGTTTAAATAAAACTTATATAAATAAGTTTTATTGTTCTCGTCATCAAAATTCAGAAAGCCATGATGATCAACATCAATCTTTTTCTCTCTTTATGACCCGTTTATTTTAAAGGAACTGTCAGGAATCATTATATACCCATCAAAAATGCCCAGGATGACAGATTATATTAGTTTTTACTCAAATACAGGCACACAATTAACATGCCGTTTAAATAATAATAATAGTTTACACACACACACACATAGAAGTATATATATATATATATATATATATATATATATATTAATTTCAATAAAGGTGCAATTAATTTACAAATTCATGAATTATTCATACATAAAACAAATACAAAGGTTAATGATTTAAATGGCGAGAAATCCATCTTCGCGAACAATTCAAATAATATACAAAAACCCCGAACCTGATTCTGAATGAAAAGATCCTGTTTTATAAATTTCAGTTGCATTAGGTCTTTTTATTTTACAAGCTTTCGTCTGTTCCTACAGACATCCTCAGGTATGAAATAGATTGTGTTCTTGTTTTTACTCTCAGTAATAAGTGGACAAGGTTAATGATTTAAATGGCGAGAAATCCATCTTCGCGAACAATTCAAATAATATAAATATGTAAAATAAAAAGACCTAATGGAACTGAAATTTATAAAACAGGATCTTTTCATTCAGAAACAGGTTCGGGTTTTTTGTATATTATTCGAAGTCGATCGCAACGTTCTGCACCTTTGTAAACATAGCCGGTTTTGGCCCAATGCTTTGTGACTACTAGCCCTGCTAGCATGAATCTACAAGTCATCTTGGTCCAAATTGTAATTCACGCTAGATTACACGCTATCTACCAGAGACTCTAACTAAGATGTCCTCAGTATAGTTTCAGTATAAACTACAGGTGTGCTCTGTGGGTGTTAAGAAAAAACAAAACTGCCTAAGCGAGCATCTGCAATAGGGATTGTTTAGCCGTCATACTACACGGGTATCCTCGAATACGAGTGGCCATATAGAAGAATATATATATATATCTATATATCTATATATATATATATATATATATATATATATATATATATATATATATATATATATATATATATATATATCTTTATATGTATATATCTGTATATTAATATATCTGTATATATATTTATATGTATATATATATATGTATATAGATTTATCTCTATGTATATATATATATGTGTGTATATATATGAATGCATATATATATATATGTATTTATATGTATATATAGCAATTATATATGTGCATATATATCTGTATATATGTATATGCATGCATATATATACATACATATATACATGCATATATATATTTATGCATTTATACATATGTACATGTATATATGTGCATGTATATATATGCATATATTATATATATGTATACATATCTATGTAATATATTTATACATGTATATATATTTGCATAGATATATGAATATGCATACATATATATATTTGTATATATGTATATGCATGTATATACATATATGTATGTATACATATGTAAATGTATCTATCTATATGTATATATCTATGTACTTATTTATATCTATATATTAACATGTATGTATACATATATGATGATATATATGTAAGATATGTATATATATGTGAACATATTACATAGGTATATATATATGTATATAGATATACGTATATATATGTAGATATATATTGCTATATAAGTATATATATGCATGTGTTCACATGTATATGTATATATTTGTATACATAAGTCTATGTTTATATTTGTGTATATATATATATATATATATATATATATATATATAAATACATACATACATATATATATATATGTGTATATATATATATATATATATATATATATATATATATATATATATATATATATATATATATATATATATATATATATATATGCAAATATATAGAAAAATAGGAAATAATATGTTAGGTAAATAATTCCTTAGTATTTTGGTTTTATTTTTAAAAACTGTCCTCAGTACAAATGTAGAGCCTAAATTTAATTATTTTTTTTAATATATGATTCTTCGCTACATAAGTGTTCTCATTTTTCAAAAACAAGACCGCAAAACTTCAAGATAATTATTAAAATTAAATTAAGGTATCAAGTTCTGTTTCATCTTCAAGCGAAATTTTTGGAAAAACTAATCTTGAAATTTACGCATCTTTATAAGCATATCCAGTCTTAAAATTATTTACTATGGTGACTTGCATCGCTGTAAAAACTTATGTTAAAACAATTTCGTAAATGGCATTCAGGGATTTCTAGAGTGAAAGTGTTATACTTAGTGGCCAAAAATGGATAAAGATATAGAAAATTTAATGAATGTATCAAAATTCAACCTTTTCCGAAAACCGATATGCCATGATCAAGAATACATATAGACTTCACATTATCATTAAATGGAGCATGCTATCTAGTGGTAATAGATAGTTACATTAAATGACCCGAAATATTGAAATGTAGAAGACCTACCTCCGCGGTAACGATAAATTTCCTCCACAAGATTTTTGCAAGTTTTGATGTTCTTGACTCTGTCGTTTCAGATAACGTATTCAATTCACGTCTAGTGAATTTAAGTTTTTCTTTTGCAAATCATTAGCAATAGAACATATTACAGCTCCCCTTTTCACCCAAGATCAAACGGACAAGCGGAACGGTTTGTCGATATGTTTAAACGGCTACTAAAAAGTCGGATGGAGAGGAGAGAGATGAAGAAATAATTCGGCAATATCCGAGTGTTTTACAGAATAACTCCAAACCCGAACACCGTGTCTGGAATGTTGCCAGGAAGATTAAGTCCGTTTTCAATCATCCGAGAATATCAAGAAATATCAATGCAAGTAGATAATTCAAACCTGGAAAAAATATTTTTAAAATGTATCAACGCGGATAGGAAATCTGGGAAGATGGCGATATAAAAAAAGGGATCGGCAAAATGACCTACATGGTACAGGGACAAAGGTGGGAACATAAGCGACACTTTAATCAGTTAGAACGTAGATTCATTGATTTGAAAATTCGCTGAAAAGAGGTACTAATGGAAATTTTTTATGACACGTTTGACGTACCCTCACCATCAGAAATTGTTGAACCAAGGATTTATGGCAAAAGAAAAAATATGCCAAAAGGAATTCTAACTATTGAACCGAAACTGAAGAAATGGAGACTCCAGCGGAAGTCATCTCAAAGGGAAGGTGTTATAAATGAATAATTTGTCACTGTCGACAATGAATTTTGAACATAGATCACCAATTACATATAACGATTTTTGTCTAGAATGCGAATGTTAATTTAGGTCATCCCAGGTTTTAATACAACTGAAACGACACACAGTTTTCTTTATCCGCTTCATACGTACGGATGATAACTTAATTACTTTCTTTCTCCTACTCTCTATTTGAAATCACTAATCTTAATTTTTAAACCTAGAGTGAATGTTTTCATCTGTATTTGGTTTACAGGTCTGAAGATTTGAAACCATGTTTTATCGGCTTCAAGGAAATCATATATATATATATATATATATATATATATATATATATATATATATATATATATATATATATATATAGGAGGTCATCCCATAAGTTCTGTTCGAATTTTAACTTTTTGTTAAAATGAACGAAATTTAAAGAGTATTTTATAATGTCTAATGGAGCTGAACATTATTTTTATGTTTAGATGCATGTAAACTGGTCAAATGTTATTTCAGAGAACAATAAAATTAAATTTTGTTTTATTAAAACCCTGCTAACATGAAAATACTCAAGAATCATTTGAGGCACATAATGCTTTATTAGTTCAAGAAAGAAAACTCAGAAGCCGAAGCGGCTAGAAACATTCATTCAGTATATGGAGAGGAATGTTCGAATGAAAGAACTTGCAGAAGATGGTTTGCAAAATTTAGAGGAGGAGATTTCACCCTTGAAGATGAAGATCGAACCGGACGTCCAGTTGAGTTTGATGAAAAGCTTCTTGAAGCAGCCCTTGAAGAAAATCCTGCTTTATCAGTTGAGGAATTGGTTCTCAGTTCAAACCATAGAACTGTTCATCGTCATCTTCACCAACTTCCTAAACTTGGAAAATGGGTACCTCATGAATTGTCTGAAAACAACCTCATATCCCGAGTTGATATCTTCTCTTCTCTCCATTCTAGCCTAATTGTTTTAACTTTTTTGGATAGACTTGTGACTGGTGACGACAAATGGATCTTTTATCGAAATGTTAAGCGTCGTAGACAGTGGCTTGGTAAAGTGGAAGAACCCCAGACACAGCCTAGGAGAGAACTTCATGGCCAAAAGCTTCATCTTTCAATCTGGTGGGATCGCCAAGGAATAATCCACTTTGAATTCTTACCACCTCATGCAACAATTAATGCTCAAATATACTGTCAGCAATTAGAGCTTTTGAATCAAGCTTTGAGGAAAAAAAGACCTGCTCTAGTGAATCGAAAAGAGGCGATGTTTCATCTGGACAATGCGCGACCTCACAAATCAAGAATCACGTCACAAAAGATCGAAAAACTTGGGAGAAAATTCCTCATCCACCTTATTCTCCCGATTTTGCACCTTCAGACTACCATTTGTTTCGTAGCTTACAGAATCATTTGGAAGAAACCGCTTTTGTAACACAGGAAGAGGTTAAAACTGACATTTGTGAGTTCTTCGAATCAAAGCCAAAAGGATTTTACAGTAATGGAATTAGTAAGCTTGTTAATAGATGGAAGGAAGTCATAGGTAATCAGGGAAAGTACATTGTTGATTGAATCTGTAATTAAATGTAAGATTTGGTCACTTGTTTTCTTTATTCAAAATTCAGACAGAACTTATCGGATGAACTGATATATATATAGAGAGAGAGAGAAAGAGAGAGAACAAGAGATAATTCTAATACTATAACAGCTGCTTCGTAATATGCCAAGTGGTTGCTAGTTTTCCGGTTGTATATCAGTTTATTGTATACAAATAGTTTTTCTTACTTCATTTCAGCAGTATATGGAAAACTGGAGTAACACATCACCGATGAGGTTTAAATAATAAGGCAAAACATACGCCACTAGTTCTGATAATAATGAAATAATAACGTAATTATAATGATAATTTTCGTAACAGGAAAAGGATCAAAAATTTGGAAACTGCATTCTGGACTGCTTGGCATTGGCACCGGAAGCTCCAATACAAACATTTCAGAGTATCTGAGTGTCAATTTGAGGACATTTAAAGGATTCGGAAAGAGTTGGATGATATATCCAGTCAACATCATGGTGTTTGGAGTGATCACTAGTGATGGCAACATTATGTCTCCATTTATCTTCCCACGGGGGCCTCAGACGTACTTTGTGGATGTAGTGCTATACTGAGTCAAGAGGTTGGCTCTTGGAAGATCGTATGTCTAGCTATATATATTATAGGAATAGGGAGGCTAAAAAATCTACATACACGCACATATTTCACGCAACAATAATTACATAAACATGTTTTAACATACAGTTTGTAATAACCACATCGAGAAGGGGAATTAAGGGTCAGATTTTATTTGCAGCTGAAGATTGCAGGCAACTACATGAAAGTCCAAGCCGTACTATCGACGTTTGATATTATGTATATTGACTAATCTCTGTATATATATATATATATATATATATATATATATATATATATATATATATATATATAGTGAACGTCGGATTATATTAGGTTGGTGCAAAAACAATGACGCAATAATGTCGTTTTTTGATTTATTTTTTACGTCAAAAAGCGACATTTTTACGTCATTATTTTTACACCAACCTAATACATCCGATAAAATACACTCCGTCTATTTTACAGATGGGAAGTTAATCTGGCCAAAACAGAATAAGCGTTCGTTTAGCATTCTTTTTTCTTTGGACTTTTTTTTATTTCGATCCATGTGTTGTCTTTCTTTGCTTCGATCGAAAGCAGATACACGTTCATGCTGATCTCTGGTTCATTGCTGGATATATTGCCGTCACAAACAACGCAAATGACTATATTTTTCAAATATCAACCAGTAAGCTTTCATCCTCTTTTCTGAGCAAATACAAATGCCAATATACACCTGGGAACAGACGTAAGAAGAAATCAGTAAAATATTTTAGGTAGCAAACAACGAAACCACCGACAGAATTGGAAAAATTTAGAGAAAGCTAATTTCAGAATAAGACTTTACTTCATAAATATCAGATTACGTATGCAGAAACTATTTCCAGATTCAGTAAGATTGAAATGAACTTGAAAAATATACCAGTTTTCTTTTATTTGCTTTTTCCATTTAATGAATATTAATATATTTTTCATCTTTCTCTGGATTTGCTGGTGGATAAAGTGAATGAGTTACTGTCAGTGGTAAAGATTTCATATTCGGAAAGATTAAATTGAATAGTTGAAGCGAAGAAAGAACCTCACTTAAGCATATATTTATGGAGATCGAAGTACATTGTTGAAATAGAAATAAAGATCAATTTTTGTTTGATATTTGAGAAATATAATCTGGAAATATATAAAGATTAATATTATCACATAAAAAGCGATGGAAATTTTCATATTTTTCTCATGGAATTTTATAAAACTAAGCACATACATACACACACACATATATATATATATATATATATATATATATATATATATATATATATATATTCATGAATCATTCATACAAAAACAAATATAGAGGTTAATGATTTAAATGGCGAGAATACTTCGTCGCAAACAATCTAAATAAGATACATCAACCCCGAACCTGTATATGAATGATATGATCCCAGTTGCATAAGGTCTTTTTAATTTTACAAGCTTTCGTCTGTTCCTACAGACATCATCAGGTATGTAGGTAGATTTTGTTCATGTTTTTACTTCTCAGTAATAAGAGGACAACGAAAATAAAAATGTAATCCGAAAAAATTCTATGAGAAATGTGTTATTGTTTTGGAACGTGCGGTCGCAACGCTGTATTTGAATTTAAATTTTAAGGTTCTGCGTTTTTGTACAAATATAGCAATAAGAGAATTCTTTTTTACTTGTAGATTTTCCGTGAATATAGCATGAACTATATTGTTCAATAATTACAGTAATGTCACAGTTATTATATTATTATTATATGTGTGTGTGTATGTGTGTGAGTGCGTGTATATATATATATATATATATATATATATATATATATATATATATATATATATATTGAAAGGCTGTTTCTCCGACCTTATCTATAATTATCATAAACGTTATTTTTAGTTGGGATATGTGTTTCAGTTGTTATCCTTATTTTTTTCATTAATTTATTATATTAATAACAACAGGGAGGACAGAATAATTAATGTTAAGGAAGACATTATTTTCTCGTTGAAACTTCTTTGGATTAAGAAGTGTCTTCCCTGAGGTAAAGAGATTCATGTTCTATTCCTGTCTGGCCAAGAAGTTTTATTTAGTAGAATTTTCAACTTAGGAAAGTTGTTTTTTAATTTCTCTGTATAAAAAACACAAAAAAAAAAAAAAAAAAAAAAAAAAAAAAACTGGAGTAACAATTTAAATATGTGGGGAAAATATATATAAATATATACCCTCATGGAAAAACTCTTGCCATCTTAATTTTACTAGCCAATTTTCTCTTATATATAAAATAGATGTTATTAAAAATTTCGTTATTAGAACGCACGTGAATTTAACCTCTCGTTCGATTTTCTTTAAAGAAATTATTAATGTTAAAAAAAAAACGCTAATTAATAACGGTTTTCTAAAGTATCTTATTGCCATATCAAAATTTTTCTCTCTTAGGTAACCAATAACAATACAAACCACACAGAAAAAAAAATATGTTAAAATTAACTTTTTCTACAAAAAACAAATGCGTAGTAACTATAAGCAAGAGGAATCTTCGCGTAAAAACATCATAAAGAAATACACAACTCCAGTTGAGAAAAACAAAAAAAAATTATTATAAACAAATTAAAACCGCTAACCTCATCGTCAAAAATAATAATTCACCTGTAAGATCTGCATTACGGCGAACCAATATGATTTACATATTTATATGTCCCTTAAGAAGCTGTGTTCCTGACCAATTCAAATTTGTAAATAATTATATTGGGTATTCTACAACATGTTTAACAAGAAGACTTACGTTACAGCTCTCTGACCACAGTTCAATTAGGTCTCATTTAAATACACCTACTCATAGATAATACAAATATAATCGCATCATCCCCATGTACAAAAAGGGTAAAAACATGGAAGCATTATCAATAAATAAGAAAGGGCCAACACTCAACAATATCAACAATGAACACAGACACAATGTGTTGACTATGCTGGAAAATAAAATATTCCTATAACTCTAGATGCATACATAAAACAATGCCTATATTTAGTTAAAAATAAAATAAATATAATTCTTGGAAATGGCTAAAATGTAAATTCACTTTAAGTTTTTTTTTAAATTTTTCTTGTGTTGTTATGATGTTCTTTTTTAGACATAGTTTATGTAGAAATTATCCGAAAGTTTTGTATGTCCGAAGCGCTTACGGCTATACTTTTATAGATGTTATAGAAACGATATTTTTTCCAAACGCGTTCAGCACATTGTGACCGTGTTCATAGTTGATGGTATTGATACATTCAACACATAATGGTGGATAAACTGTCCAAAATTGAATTTTCTTTTCCTAATTTTTCGTATTTTCGACCATTTCTGCTATTATTAAGAGCCAAATCTGTCATTATTAAGAAGTAAATCTTCTCGATATGGTAGATTAATATTATTAACAAAGTTTTGGAATCGCATAAATATTTCCTTGTGTAAAAAAATACTTCATGAATTAACATGCTATTTTAGTGATTAAATATCCAATTGAATTATAATAATAGAAAATAACAATGAATATAAAATAATGAAAAACGTTAAATTCTTATATTTGATTAACATGCACTGCATTCTGTCGTAATTTATTTTGTTATTTAACAACATTCACTATAAGAATAGCTATTAACAAACATCGAAACTCATTTAATGTAGATCAAATAATATCTAGAAAATAGATGAGAAAAAATTATAATGGCTCTCTGCAAAGAATGACTCAAAATATTTGCAGGCTATATTATACAAAATAAAGCACCCGCAGAAAATAAATTACCATAGGAGACAGTATCTTAAGGTAATATATAGAACAATTACTATACGTATAAATTAATAACAATAATAATACGTATGAAATATTTGATACATTTATTTTTCGGTTTATTCAAGCCCTGTTAAACCGTTCTAGACATGACACCACTTATGCAATACATATATCATTGAATATGAATTTTAGCGTTCCAAAACGCCAAGAAGCAGCCAAAAAATTCCTATCTACCACATTGGAAACATTTTTAATTATTTTACACTAAGCAAGGAGATAATACCACTAGTCAACGAGAATGAAAAAAGTTTAATGAGAAAAAAATGGCCATAAAAATCAGAAAAACAGAAAATATCGATTGGTGACTTAGGAGTTCACGCGTTATCTCAACCCATTTGGGGTTGCAGGTAAACGTTATAAATAAGTCTGGTCGCCCATATTGCCTAATGTATGTCATAGAGTCTTGCGTGCGTTCATGTAGGTAGAGGGCAAAATGCACAGCTTCCCAAGGTCGCGGGGATTGACTTCATTTCGAAGGCTGTCGCATAAATGTACGTAAGACTCTGAGCGCAGCTGTTTCTGATGATTCCGTATAAAACAAAGCATCTCCGATTCCATCTTAGCGGCCATGTCAACTGCAAACAGGTGAAAAAGTTCCCCGCATCTATGAAGCAGTTGGAAGTCTCGATCCCTAACCATAAATCGGTATGAGTAGAAGGCCTTGCACAATAAAGCTTTGGAAGACGTTGTAGGTTGGCCACCAGGAGTATGAAGGGGAATGCCGAAGTGGTACCCATTGTCACTATAAGGGAAAAGTAAAAAAAGGATACTGCAATGCATCATATAATCGATGGTTCTCTGAAATCCTGCGAAGAGCTTGATTTTGGGACAATATCGCGAGTGTTGTCTTGCTCCCCATGTATAATAGCGGCCACTTTGTTGCACGCAGGACCATTGTAGCGGCGTTCGTGTTCATCATGAGGCCGTTTGTCGGCGTCAATTAGAATGCTGAAGGCAAGAAAGGGAGCATTTTCCAAAGCATATTTGAAACTGCGAATGTAGCTGTTATCTTCGTGAACCATGTCCTGAAGTAGTAGTATGATGTCCCTGCGAGGAACTCTTCCTGACGGCGGCAAAATTGCAATCCGGGTTTCGGCCTGTAGGTTGTAGTCTGCAATAAAGTACAGTTGAAGGAATTTACTCTCTACTGTTTTTGACCTGGCAGTGGTGACAGCATTCGTAGCATTTCCCACAGACCTACGGAGCGATGTCTCAGCAGCCCTAGCGTCCCTGAATTGACAGGCGCGCCTGCGGACAAGTGTCTCTATTGCCCTTGATTACGCAGTGGCAGCAGCGTTTCTTACGTTACGAAGAGGCCTTTGATGATGAGTCTCGGAAGCCCGAGATACAGAGGCGGTTGCTGCAGCTTGTGCGTTCATTCTCGACCGGTGTGCATTCTTGAATCTTGATCTCAACGAAGCCCTGTAGGCAGGTTTACCAACCAAGGAGGTGGCACGCTCCTCCTATGTCTGCGAGGCCTACGTGACGGCGCTGCTTTGAGCGACCTGTGATAGTCGTATTGTAGTCTGCTCCTGGGACTACCGGACCCTTCTTGCCCTAATAGCGGACGCTCTTGCAGACCGAAGGCTAAGATCCTCCTTTTTGGCGGAATGGAGAAAAGTGATGCTAGTAGTGGTTGAATAGGCTTGCTCAATTGCAGGAGTACAAAGTCTAACTTAGTAACGCAAAGCATGAGCCAGAATCGGTAAGGCAGGTATTGAAGTAAAACAGATGAATAAAATGTTTATGGTAGTTGGGAAAATGTAGTTAAACAGACAAACGGAAAACATAAACGTAAGAAACAACTTGCGGTAGGAAAAATTATTTGTTGAAGGAGCCTATCGTATCAACCGGACGGCGGCGTAACAGGAGCAGAAGTGAAACGTTCGTTCCACAGCTGTGCACATCAGGTACAAATGCAAAGTATTACTAGCAATCGGTTGTGCCAATCAGCGAGCGTCCTAGAGTCTCCAACACTAATCAGTGACCGCGTATTGCACTCAGCCAATGAGATACTGCTATGTGAAGCATGGTCACGCGTGTGTGAATAACAATCAGCTGTAGAGTCTGTAGTGTAGACGTCCCTGTTTAAAATACGTTTGAATAGTGTATTCGCAAATTCCGTTGAAGATATGATTGTATCAACTTCCCTCAGTTATTAGTTGGTCACAAAGGAGCTCACAGGACAGAAGTTTTTAATTGTCACAACTAAAGCCGATAAAGTTAATCAAAATTCCAAGCAAGTTCCGAAAAACATCGCCAAAATGTAGGTAAACATGATTTGAATGGAAAGTCAAAAGTGGTAAGATTTCATCGATTTTTTCCGATAATTGAAACCGATATTGAAGAAAAAGGTCAGCAACTAATAACTGTTGATAAAACTAAAGCTCAACATGATTTTCATGTAACTTCCTCGCAGTTTGCGAAAAACAGAGCCAAAAATCAGCTACATAGTATTTGCATCGGTTGGCCCAATGTGATCGATTTTTCCCGATAACTGATATCAATTTTTAAAAACAAAGAACAGCACCTCAAAACTCAATGTATGGACATTGCTCAACGTGAGTTTGGTGGATATCACTTGTAATTTGTGAAAACTATCACTGAAAAACTGATGATTTTTTTCTTAGCAATATTCGACCCCCTATCGGTTTTATGGATTTATTCCAAAATCGGAGGAACAATCGAAAAATCCGAAGACGTCAAGTACGAATTCTATAAATTTCCGATCTGTGTGTGAATTTCCATGCCAATCGGACGAACGGTTTGCTCACAATGCCATTTATAGTTACAGATATATAGCCGATGCGTGTTGACGTGCTAGAAAAAGAGGCAAAATTGCAAATGCGTTTTAATTTATCTAGATCAGTGATTCCTGGCCTATTTATTCCACGCTCCACATCTCGTCGACGAAAACATAATTCTCTGAATAAATTTCAGAATTAATCAATTTAAACTTAATTACAATTCTGTTCTCAGCAATGCAATGCTATTCTAAAGAGCTTGTCAAAATATTCAAATTCTCATTTACTCACAATTTAGACATGCACCCCACGTTCAGAATAGTTTCAACTTGTACTGATTTCTATTGTAATTTATAAAATCTTTCTCTTAAAATCTTTTTTCGGAAAATATTTTTCTCTTGTCTAGGAACTGTTATCGCTCTTTTTGATGGGGTTTCTTTCCTTACCTTTTACTTGAAATATTGTAGAACGTGATCAGTCTTGATTATGTCTTCATTTTCCCTTCGAGTTACATTCTAGCTGTTGCTGCTGTTGGTTATTCTTCATGTGATGTGGTCTCTGTAATTTGGTACAATGCTTTATGTGTAATTCTGTAGCGCAATTGCTTCACTCGATCAAAGCCATTTTAAACATTGATTTCAGAAAGTGGTCCTAAATAACTGACGCTCTGCGTGGCATCTATATGAACGCCTCGATTTGACGTGGCTAAGAACATAACTCGAGTTTTTAGGTTAATGTTTTGTAACAGTTTCCGATGTTGGGTGAAACGAATACTAGTTCAGTCAATTCTATATTCAATTTCCTTAACTATTAAATAAAATTAAATGTAACTCATCTATATACATATTGAAGTGTTTAGTATTTACTAATTCCACACCCCGCATTTTTTAGGTCTCCGCAGAATATACAAATTGCTAGACCTCTATGACAAGCTATGAACCCAACGCTCAGAATACTTTTCTATGCCGTAATTATTCGTGTGTATTTAACATTTTTCTCTATACTGTGACGTCTAAGAACTTAGGGGTGAATATTATACAAAACAATTATTTTTTTTCTGTCCACGTGAGTCGCAATACTCAGGACGATCTTACAATAAGTAATTTATACATATCACTCAAACACACTGTTGTCTAACAAAGAGTTGATTGATCGATATATTTTTTACTGTTTATTAACGATTCTAAGTTACTTAAAGCTAGAAGATTGTAATAGGTTGTAATAATTTTATGAAGATAATGATTTACTGGCTGGAAGAAAAGGTTGATTCATATTTTCCCGCCGAGTATTTGCGCGTAAGTAAATATAACGAACCCGCTTGAATCTATAACTCGATTTTCCGGACAAAGAGTTGAAAATGCTAACCAAACAGAATGAGAAATAACATTTAGTGACCAGCAAAGCTGACATCCTTTTTAAGCTTTCAAAGGAAGACTTTCAACGTCAAAACATAGAATAAGGAACAGGGTTCAAGTCCTTTGATTGACGTGGATGCAATTGCCAAAGACAAGAAATCTTGTGCTCTGAATGGAAAAACAATACAGAATAGGTTGCACATTGTGTTCGGTATAATATAGAGTATCGAACATGTTCCAAAAGCCAACTGATTTTCCTCCAATTTACACTCCAATAAGGTGAACATTGTCTATACTTACTCCAGTATAGGTGTAACGCTTAATCTTAGCTTCAGTCAGATATATATATTCGAAATGTTCTAACACCTACCATCCCAACTTAGGGACACAACAGAAATACACGACGTCATCATTTTACAAAATAGTGGAGGCGGGACTTTTGATTCCTTCATTCCTTACTCTCATTGGTCAAATAGATATTGTTGACTATTTTGCATTTAGGTATGTGCTCTTGAATATTTTTAGGCTATTTTTTATTGAATCAATAAATTCTTGAAACTATTAGTTTATACATTGTTGTTTTATCATCCAGTTGAATGATGTGATAATAAGAACACTGAAGACTGCAACAGTTAATCTTGAAAACAAAGAAAAGCTAAAAATCAATAAAAGAATGGCACACTGAATTCTCCAGCGCAAAAAAAAAAAATCAATACAAAAAACATTTAAATATCCTTGACACTGACATACTAGTCTACTTCTATATAGCTATACATTTAAGTATGCGTCATTCACAGAAAACAATAAATTAAAATTTGAAACGATATTATCAAGCAAGGAAATATATTAATAAAGAAAGGGAATACAATATATATAAACTGTGATAGACTAGAATAGATGATACAGATGATGCATTTAAAGACAGACACATAGGCGATCGATATGAATGTTCATATAAACAAACCAAGATACAAAGAAACAAATCAAATGAGAGATGTGAACAGACATAGACATGAACGAAATTAGATAAACGAGAAAGAAGTTGTTTACAGTGTATACACGGCTGAACAAAAGTCCTATTGGGTTTGATGTCTCAATATTTAAAAAAAAATTAATTGCTTTTGTATTTTCCATCAAATATTTATAACGAAGACACTGGAAGGAAATTATATATATATATATATATATATATATATATATATATATATATATATATATATATATATATATATATATATGTTTCATTAAATAATTTAGACACGTTCTGTCTACTTATTTTCGATAAGATCCTTTCATATTCGCCAATAAGCTATTTTGTGCTGTTGTTAAATAGGACGGTAAAACACCGTGTTGGCTCATATTGTATTTATTCTGAGTACTTTCGACATAGCATAATGTCATCATCAGAGTATAGTTAAATATAGAGTAAGTATTTAGTGTTCATGGTTGTGAAGAAAAAAATTGTTGTTGTTATCCGAGGGTTAACATTTTCACACGTGGAGTCACATTCCTGGTTGACAGACACCGTTTAAGGGGTGGTAACTATGTATACTGTAGAAAGGTTTCGGGATACAGAAAAAACTATTAATGACAAGCGCTAACATTTAAAACTATTGTAGACATTTTAAAATGTTTGTGGAGTATTCGTAATTAATTTTATTGAGGTTTGGTTTCAATTTTTTTTATATAAATACTTTCGAGAATTTTTCGTTTGTGTTTATTCTTTTCGTGTATAAGTATGAAGATATTTTTGACAAGAATTTTTCTAAATTGCGAGTGTTGCCATGAATGCTGTTGTAAGGTGTGAGTATTATTAAGGTGAAGACTTAACCTACGTGAAAGCGTTGTTGTTGTGTGTCCAACATAGATGTCATTTTTATCTTTGGAGACGCAGTGTCCAAGAGGACATTTATATTTATAAACGATGTTGGTTTTCTGCAACGCAGAAGTGATCGTGGAAAAGTGATTACGAATGATTTGATTAGATATAGTGGATTTAGTGTATTATATAACAATTTTTTTTTTACTAGGGTCCGTTGTGGATGTATTAGTTTTTATTAATTTTTTTAGGATATTTTCGTCTTTTTTATACTTAGCATGCATCTGGTTACGATATAAAAGACTGATATGTTTGGCGTTAGTTGGAGGATTATTATGTTCTATATGTTTCGTATAGAGGTTTTAGATGGAACCTCGTAATTGCTCGTCAACGATGTAGTTGGGAAAATTCTTATTGGTGAGTGTTTGTTTTATATTTTTTTATGTTCGCTGTAGAAGATCTGTTTTGTAGATGAATTAGTTTTGTCATGGTTTATCCCTTATATATATATGTTATTGTCCTGATCGTAGAATGGAACTACGGTAGTGTAGGTTAGGAGTAGCTTTCGTAATATATTAGGCCTAATTTTTAGTGGGGTTATAGATGGATTATGTATGTGATTTATAATGATCTTAATAGTTTCACGAACAGGGACATTAGTAAATAGGTTTTCGACATCGAGGGAGGCTATTGTTTCATTCTTAGGTTTTTTCTTGTTTAGAATTTGGATTGCCTCGAGAGTTAATTTTATACTGTATTTGCTAGGGAGATATGGTGTGATGAGTGGACTGATGGTTTTTGTTAATTGACATACAGGAGTGGGTATTTGTGATAATATTGGATGGAGAGGATAGTTACATTTTTGTGTTTTTAAAGGTGCAATATATGTAGTTCGGCCTTATAGTCGCCGATGATTATTGGCAGTTTGTTGATTTTTAATTTTAGTTGGTTTGTTGGATTTTTGTTGTTTTTGTTTCATTTTGAGTGGGTCGTTGAGTACTTGCCCAAGTTGTTATGGATTTGTTTCCCTATCGTTTTTTAACTACTGCACAAAAAAGCTTATTCGCAAATATGAAAGGATCTTTTCGAAAATAAGTAGACAGAAAGTGTCTAAATTGTTTGACGAAACCTATTTGAATGAAAATATACGCGTATATATATATATATATATATATATATATATATATATATGTGTGTGTGTGTGTGATAAAAATACAGTTGTAATATATGATATATTTATGGGTAAATAGTCTTTGAATACAAGTTACATTGGACAATCAACATTATAATCCACGATACTAGGCTTAGTCCTGATTCTGATGCATAAAGTGCATAGAAAAATTTAACCAAAAATAGGAAAAGAACAGTTTAGCTTTGTGAAATACACTGGAACCAAAAATGTGATTTTTAAAATAACAACGCTCTAAGAACGAGCAATATATGTCAAGTGTCACGCGTGATATCTGCTTGGTTTGTTTCGATTCACGACTGACTTGATAGAATATTTCTCGCAGTCGGCTCCCGTTTATTATACAGTAGACTGGTTTTCAGCCAATGCTATAGGACCCAATCTCTCCTGCTATTCAACTCATCGTGGGCGAGGGATAAGGAACGAATCCACACCTTTTCCAACGGCGTTTCTATATAAATGAATGTAACAAACCTGACAGTGATTTTTTATTCCGAGCTGTTATTCACGCCTAAATACATAAAATATATCTCTCTGTTCCATTTAAAAAAAATACAACTCAAATTTGTATTTGAACTGAGAAAATAACTTGAATTATTCAAGAACAATATTATAATAACCTGGAATATTTACTGGGAACAAATAACTTGCTTACGAATTAAAATAATTTAGAAAGTACGGAAAATAGAAAGGCGCGTAAATCAAGGGATATATCTTCTCGCTGGATTTATGCAAATTGCACCGGAAAGCCGCCCTAAGAGAATTACAAGGAGGTCACAATTAAGGAAAGCAAGAAAAAAAGAACTCTTCACAGTAAGAAGTTAGAATATATGGTCATGAGCAGGAGAGAGTGCTCAGAATACGAGCTACGTTTCCCCATCGTGGTATTATCAAGAAGTCACTTTTCTGATTAATCAATGATCATTGGTGAAATTCAAAGACAGGTTATCGATGAGCAGACTTCCCTTCGCTTTCTACAAAATGTCATATAAATAAAATATCACTTTTAAAAACATTACAGAATCTAGTTGTTAATATCCTTTATTATGGCGCCTACGCTAAAAAAATGTAGAAAATATCAACTTTGAAAGAAACCAGAAACAAACAGAGGCAACAAGATATTTTATACGAAATACACGACTACTCACTACCTTAAGTGACATTATGCGTTTTAAATGTGAATAATTCAGCTTGGTATTAACTTTGCTTTGGATCGAAGGGCTATTATACTCTTTTTTTTTTTTGGTACGCATACACTCATGTAGATATCATTTGTTGGCATTTGTCTTCTCGTATTGGTTTCGTGCACGACATATGTCTGCAGATCAATAATAGAAAATATATTGCATTTCAGCGTAAATTAAATTTCAAGCAAATCATTTGAAAGTATATTAACCAGACAAGGCTGCTTTACTCGAGAACCTGGATTTTGATTTTACAATTAAGACAACGAAACTACGACTATAACAATTTTACTTTTCTTAGGTGAATATATTCTATGAATTTTAGTCTCAAATCTCAACAAAAAATCTAACTTTGATATTATAACCGAATTCATGTCCTGACATACCGAGCACATGAAAATAGTATGAATTTAAACTCTAATTAACGACTTAAAAATTGAGTATTTACAAATTAATGACATATAAATTAGCACAAAGAACCGACTAGAATTGCTGCCGTTTTCATTACTTTTTGATTATCACTGAGGTTAGTCTATATTTTATTGCTTTTGTTTGGGTTTTTAGTATAGGGAATTTTGATAATCTATATATTATCTACATTCAAAAAGATCTTATTTATTTTCGTCAGTGGGGTGCCAAAACAGTAGTATATGAAATTTGGCGTCTTTTTTGTGAAAGAAAGACATAGAATTGTAAATTCTTACAAAAATCAAATTATTGTCGGATTTAAAAAAAATTTCAAGACTTATTCCCAAATGAATTAAATTATTTCTGAGATATTCTTTTAGGAAATTTTGGTATAAATACTTTTTACATCTGTTAACCCTTCCCTCCCTATTCACTCATTGAAATTTCCAGAAATTAAAATTCCACCCTCTTCATTATTAGTTAAAATCAGGATTTCTTGAAGAATTTAATGTTTTTCTTTGAAACAGAAACACAAGTTACACGAATTATTTGAATCGTAAAATAAAAATTCCTTCAAAACTAACATTATATCTAATTAGATTAGCTTTCAGCTGCATTTATCAATAAGATATCTTAAGGACACTATTGTATTTAGAAAAGAAAATTCAGTATTAATTTCCTTCTTTTAGATGATATTATTATTAAATAAAACTATATTTGATCCTCATAAACAGAAAACCTTAGTACAACTCATCATACACCAATATATTTAAAGAACTTTGCATTTTTTTGTATATGTATAAAGGTGTAGATTTTTTTATATACAGGGGACTATAGTCGACAATATCAGAAAATAAGAGCGATAAGTAAAGTAGATTTACGGCAATAAATGTTTAAAATTAAATAAATCATTAGATTATGGAGAATATTTTCTCAATTTTTAAAGATTACTGAGTACTTAAAAAGTATATATTAAAGGTGTACCCGTTAAATGAGTTTCTTTTATAACGTCTAAAGCTTCTATAAAACAACATTCGATAAATATCAATCTGTTAAGAACCTGAAAAAACTAGATGACAACTTAAATTACCAGCTACTGAAAAAATTCATGTCTCTCATATTTTAAACTTAAATATAAATAATAGTCGTTTCCAGTCACATTAATTAGACCTTAAATCAGTTAATATTCCTCAAATAAAGATTCAGATGAGTATATTTTGTTTTTAGAAGACATTTTAATATAGAGAATTTCATCATCTACTTTTGCAAAAAGGTAAACAGAAGTCTTTCCTATCAATTTAGTTTTTGAAATAAAGAAAAGTATTTTGCTCATTGGAAACATTGAAATTAATCAATTGGCTTGAAATAAAAAACAACATAAACTCTTCACAAAAGGTTTTTCATTTATAAAAATTAATTTTAAAACTTAAATATTGCGTTTTCTGTGGCGGTACCGAATCTATCTATCTATCTATCTATCTATCTATCTATCTATCTATGTCTGTCTCTATCTATCTATCTATCTATCTATCTATCTATCTATCTATCTATCTATCTATCTATCTATCTATCTACACACACACACACACACACACATATATATATTTCCAAACAAGTTTGAGTAAAAAGAATAGACATGGCTTCTATGTTTAACTTTTTACTGTTTTTTTTTAATTTTCGGGGTCGTTATGAAGAACCAATATGGCGTATTTGTCATAGATTGAATTCCTTTGTCTGCATCCTGTGATTATTTGAGAAGCAAGACGTTTGAAATGATCATGCAAGATGTCATATGTATTAGCTGTTGGGAACGCGGACGCACAAAAAGATTCGATTTATTTATAAATTTAATTTGTTTTACTTTTTGAAGATGTTTTTTAGGAATTTGAGCCATTAATTGATTTTTAGAATAATACACTGAATGTTTGCAGGTTACTGAAGGATTGACACCTTCATTGAGATACCAACTCTAGATAGATGGCCAACCAAAGTTAAAGAGATTCTATCTCCGCATTATGCTACAAGCATAACCTTCCACGACGTCCAAGGAGCTTTATTTACTAAATTAGACTCGCAAGTATTTTGTCAATCTGTAGTATAGTGAAATCAAATCCACAGACTGATAATTCGCTCCTTGATTAAGCAACAATATCGATGTTTGTACATGGGTCTTATGTGCTAATCATTTGAACCTATGTCCATACTCGCCTATACAACGGTGTATACACAACTATTACTTACTAATAGGCTTAACTATAAATAGACTCTAGAGTAAACATGCAATATTTACTCATAGACTCAACTATAAATGACTAATATTTACCAATAGACGAGTTATTTTTACCCATTTATTTGTATATATAATTGTATATTTTACTAGATATAATATATCAAAAACTGATTTCTGCATTAAATACGACATTAAAGGTGTATCGACTAAATTATCCATTACCAAATTCAACAATATTAGAAAACAATGCTGACCTGAGATAGAACAATTATATTGAAACAATAGCTATACCTACCGCAAAGAAAATTGGGTTCCCTGTGTCGCGCCAGAAAGTTTTCTCGCCCGAGTTCATCATTCAAATTTATAAATCAACCATTGCATGCACTATCCCTGTCATGTATGGTCTGGAGCCCCCGCTGTTCGTCTTAAGGTCCTCGACAAAATCCAGAGACGGATATGAAATGTAGTTGGCACTGATTTGGCATCTTGTTTACATTGGCTCTCTCACAGACGTCCTGTCGCCTCTCTTTGTCTTTTCTACAATTACTTTTACGATAACTGCTAGTTCTCAAACAGCATGGATTCAAAAGTGCCACTAGATCGGCATCTCAGTCTCACTTTTTCACTGTCGAAACGGTTAAATATAGCTGTCTCTTCTACTCCAATAGCTTCATGTCTCGCACTTCCCGTCTGTGGAATTCCCTTCCTCTTACTTGATTCCCTGATAGCTATAATCTCCAACTATTCAAATGCAGATGCCTTGTTCTATTCTCCGTCCTTCTCTTCATCCTTTCCTCTTTCACGCCTCTTTAATCTTGCTCCCACTTTCTGTAACTCTTTGTGTTCTAGTGGCACTCGCGCCTTGCTTGAGGTGAAAAGTTTAAAAGAAAAAAACAAACAAAAAACAACAGAAGCAACAAAAGAAACTCAATAATAAAATCTTTGTTACTGCTAGAAATTATTTAGTTTTTCACTCGTGTGTAACGATATGGCCTTAGGGTAATTTTAAAATCACAAGCGTTACCTTCTCAACAAAGTTGGCATCTAGTCTGAGCTGCAACGCAATATATATATATATATATATATATATATATATAAGGTTGGTGCAAAAATAATATCGTTTTTGGCGTATTTTTTAACGTCAAAAAACGATATTATTTACGCATCATTCTTATATATATATATATATATATATATATATATATATATATATATATATATATAATGTGGAAGAATCCGCGCTTTCAGGTATTACAAGCATGAAAGATAATTGAATGTGCGGAGATATAATTTGAAAGAACTGTAGATATTCCTTTTTGTTACTTCTTAACAAAATTTATTAAATTACATTGTTAAATATATTTAAAATTACAGTTCCCAGATGTAATCGTAAACTGAATTTGTTTGAACAACAGTATGACGGATAAAAAGGTTTATCCATACTTTAGGCACAATGGATGTGTATATAGAACGAACTTCCACACGATACATCGAATCAACAGATCTAGTTTTAATTTCGACTCTGATTATTTAGCTTTACATGAAATGAATGGGCAAATCTACGAGCAGTCTCGTGATCAGATACAATTATAAATAATATCTCATTGTTCACATGCTGTAATTGTTGACGGAGAATAATGTAAGCTTTTGCTTTTCTATAAATAATGTATTTTACACGGAGTTGTAACATTAAAAAGTTGTTCCCGTATAGTGTATCCTTCTGTTTGTGTGTTCGTTCCACGAAATTCATTTTGGCTATTTTGCAACCAGCAAATTAAATTCTTGGATATAATTCGCCACGTTATGTTAATCTTTGTTAAATCATTTCGCCCCAAGCAAGGCAATAACATCCACTAGGGTGAATGGGGTTTTACTGAGAGGGAAGGGGATACAGAGAGAGGACAATAACAGAACATGATTCAAGAAGGCATAAGGTAACAATTAAAATTACATATAAACTCGTAGTTTATTCGTAGTTGACAAGAAAGCAGGAAATCGGAGGTATTTTTCACAAGGGAGAAGTATGTGAGAAGAAACCATTAATATACTAACAACTAGCAGTCCCAACAGTGACATGATAATAACTATCTGCCAAACTAGTACTTCGTTTGAATTTTCCAATTCAAGGTATTAACTAGGAAAGTTCACCAGGAAAATTACGGTGAAAATATTTATAGAAGAAGCAAAGAAAAACTACGTTACCGAGTCCGCGATGTCAGGTCAGGACCGATAATATTTCCCATTCTGCTTTGGATTTTGTCAATAATCTCCAGATATATAGCAGAAGCACCGGACCAGATATGGCAGCAATTACTCATGACCTGAAGAATGTGCAAGATAGATTTTGTCGAGATAGCAAGCAGACATTCCTAATAGCAGACTAAGCAATTAATTTAATATAATCATTTCACATCATGTTAGTGGAAAACGTGAGCTCAAGAAGATCCAGATAATTGATCTCCTGGAGGTTAGTATCAGCCATGTTAATGGAAGGCAAAAAGGTTCTTTACGCTGATTAATATAGAACAGATTCATTTGGACTGAACTGAAAATTAAAAATGTGGTAATAAATAGTAGTGATATCAAAATTCATTAGCGGTATCCAGGTGTGATTAATTATAAAAATAATAACTTTACATATAAAAATTATTTTGGTTTGTAAGTCTTCAAGAACCTTTAAAATTTTTTGTATGAAAGGAGACTTTAAATGTTTTCAGGGATATCATTATTTATCTCTTCTTTAAAAAACATATCCCCAAACTACAACAACTACATATATTTCTTTGAGTTAGGTATATTTGCTCCATATAATTAAGTTATCAAAGACAAAATTCAAAACTATTGCAGTATTTCAAAGATGAAATAAACTTCTTAGTTATTGTGAACTACTGTTATAATATTATTTCTCCCAAAAGGTTTCAACTAAAATTTAAGAAGGCCACCATTTTCTTGCAAAATCGCCAGTCTCTGATTCAGTGCAATGAAATTCTGTTAGTAGTCAAGCAGGTTTTACTGCATGTCATGGTAGCAACTATCTTAACTGAGGTACATATAAATATTTTCCATAATTCCAAGATTTTTGCATTTAGCGACTTTTAGTTCCCATCAAGGTTCAACGCTGCCGTGTACACCAAAAAGGCACAAGTGAAATCATTCACGTTCGCTAGCGTCAAAGATAATTTCCCCATAGATTTCTCTTATCCAATTCTATATTGCTGGATTAAGGATTGGATCCAAAAACGACTTTTTTTATAATGGAATCCAAAATGAAGAAGCACTAATAGAGTGTACTCAGAAATCCTGGTGGGTACTAAAGATTACAGAATCTTTTATTGTTTTGAGAATCAGAACATTGTCAGTAATTCTTATTTCTGTATGTATTTTTATAAATGCCACGATCTATCAGGAATGAAGTGATCATAGCTCGAAACTGATGGAATTTCTTTATTGTCTGTGAAATATTATGAATTCTTGGGAGATTTACTCTTGCCTTAGAATTCAGGATTGTTCTTCTCCTAAACAAGCTGCCGCCGCCCAAGTGTGAGAAATACAGTCTGTAATTTAGCACATACCGGGGTGGAGATTAGATGAGTTCTGACCTTTTCTAAAGTTAGTTACGCAAAATAAAAAGTAAAAGATTAGTTTCAATTTTGAACTCGGATCGACTATTCCACTTTCGTACCGATAACTGTTACACTATCCGCAAATACCCTTGGAAAAAGTTATGAATTCATTTCCTCCTCCCAACTATGGGTTAATTAGTAGGACTTGTATCCGGAAAAAAGAATTGTTATTCTCAAATAATTGTTAATGTAATATTCACTCCCCTTCAAAAACCAAAAATTAATTATTCTTAAAATCCCAAATATATTTCGGGTTTAAATAAGTTACAGTGTTCAAAAGACGTAGAAAAGAAATCAAACAAAACAAAACAAACCAATACATGATATGCCCCTGATATCACTGCTAATTCACACACACACACAAATCACACACACACACACACACACACACTGTTATATATATATATATATATATATATATATATATATATATATATATATAGAGAGAGAGAGAGAGAGAGAGAGAGAGAGAGAGATTACATGAGCTTCCAGAAAGAAGATAAGGTATTGGATTGTTTGAATAGATTCAGCCACCAGCAGAAGCATTTGGGGTATAATATCCTTGTTCCACTGGTCTCACAGTAATAGATAAATGGAGTTTGAGTTTTAGATTACAACAAACCATTGTAAGTCGCCGGGTAGTTTAGTTTGTGAGGACTTAAATTTTGCTCAGAAATATTTCATACGTTGTAAGATTGGAACCTTGTGTGATGGTGTTATGATCCGTTTCCTTGTACCTCGGTGATAGTCCAAGGTAGAACCAATAAAGAATACCTCGAACACGGATATGGAATAACACAGATATATGACAAACAGGAATATATACAGAGAGGCAGAAAAGTGTTAGTACGAACAATCAGGTTTAGTAGTAACTGTCTGAACGCGACTCTGTTTCGGACTGCCTCTGACGCGATTGACTGACTTGATTTGTCTGACCGCCAGACTCCTGACGGACTTCATTCCAGACTTCAGACTGAATCCCAGACTCCAGACGGAACAGTATTTAGTCACCCCATCACGAGGGCATCATATGGCACAAGGCCAGTTTATTGTGGGATCTCCGATCCCGTGGGCTCGGCCAAAATATGCCCTTTGAACCCGTATGAACGGGTTCAGAGTCGGTTTACCTCCCTGAAAGAGATTCTGCCCTTCATTTCTCACCGCCCGAAGGCAGAGAGTTTAACCGATCATAAGTCAGCCAGTCGTCCGACTTCAGACTGAACAATATTTATTTATACGATTTGTATAAAATGTGGCACAAGGCCAAAAAGGGGGTTGGGGAATGACGGTCTTCTTCAGTCTTCAATCTAAACTTAGCTAGTCCCAGACACGGACCCAAAAATACTAACAATATTCCAATCACCAAAACAACACATTCACTCCTACCTTTCTTACTACGTCCACCATAATACCTCAAATTCTCTATGAAGTCTTGTGGCACCATTTAATGAGGCAGAAAGTGAAAAGAAAGAAAAGAAGGAAAGGAGAGGCTAAGAACCGAATCGTGAGTGATAAGCAAGAACACACACAGCTAAGAGACAATTGATAAAAGGATATTTTGATAAGTAACAAATGGCGAAAGAGTGTCATTACAATGACAGGGAAATTCTGAGTAAAAAGAAAGGGAAAGAAGGAAAGAATCAGATATGTTTTGGCATCGGCTGTGTTATCTAAGGATATGAAAACAAACTATTGGTACGGGAAGACATCTTATTATCAACTACAGACCGGCTGGCCAAAGAGAGAGAAAGAAAAATTCAAATGAAAATGTGATTTCGTTAAGTGACGAAAAACAGACAACTAAAAGGACTTGGACAGATATGAAAAATTAAAAAAACACCCACGAGCGTCCGACGGAACCTTCTTGGCCTGCGATAATAAAGTTTTGTTATCAGGAATTTGTACCAAAAGAAAATGAATGTGTTTTTTTACTTTCTTCGAGGCGACAGACTGGCTGGAACTTGGGAGATCTTTCTCTTTGAGACCGTGTTAAGAAGACCACACATTCTGATAATTAGCGATAAAATACCTGACGTAAACCACGTGTAGAACAAGAGTTATGACCGCCATTGTCATATTGTCCCGTTCGCGGCTGGAGAAATGATAAACCATTAAGGGGAAGAAAAAGGAAAGAGAAGAGATATTTTTTTTTTAAGCAAGATATTTTTTTCCTGAAACAAAGCCGCAGATTCGTCCACGCCCGACTAAGACATCATTGGTCGAGTAGTGATCACGTGATGCACGAGGGAGGCTGTTGCCGCCCATCTGGAGGATGAGTAAGAGAAGTTGCCACGAAGATGTGGGGAGGGCAGTTCACGCCCCTCTGAAGTATGATGAGAAGGTGGGAGTGAGGAAAGGTTCCCAAAAAATGGAAAAAGGTGGAAATTCGTAACCAGAGAGGTGGATATGTATTTAGCATTATCGAGGAACCCCCCGGCGCCGACAAACTCACCCCGGTTTTGGTCGGCGCCCATATAAACGAAGGCACAACGAGCAGAAATGAGTCGAGTCCCAGCAATTCCCAGAGTCAGTCTCCGGCTGAGGCAAGCCTCGCAGATAGCTGACCAGGATTCACGCACATTTTCCAGACCCACATCTTCAAACCAAGAACAATTATTTTGAAGAGCGACTTAGATCCAGATCACCGAAATAAGTTTTTATTTTGACTTTCGTCCAAAGACCCACCGAACACCAATTTCTTAGAGAGCAGACGACTTGAAGTGTTAAAACTTGCCTAGCGGAAAACGACGTGTCACAATCCATAGAACAGGTCGGGAGATAGATGCAGTCCTATGTATCGAACAACTAGACATAAAGTCTGTTACCTTTTTCTTTGAAACTTTGAACTTTTGAGTTTTCATTTTATTGCCTTTTATGCGTATTTTTGTGGTATCACCCCCGTTGGACTCGGTTTGCAGTACGGCCCCGATGACTGATTGATTTCCTCTGACTAGATCAATTCACAACGTGGGTAGGCAGACTGGGAATCAAAGTAGGACGTCGCAGTTGGTGCCGTGGTAGACTGTGATAGAACGACACGGTTGGCGCTGCGACCAGGGGACGACGTCACAGTCCTAACTAGTCCCCTTATGTACAAATATTGTTCGTGGGGGGGGGGTCAATAAAATAAAAACTTTTAAAAGATCCCCAAATGATTATCTCTGTCTAACCTAAAATCTGGGTGGGTTGCCTAGGTTCAACCCTGTTAGGACAAATCCTGTACCTAACCGACATCCAAGTGCCACTCTAGGTCAGCCCCTTTCACTCTACACATTCACGCAAGATTCACCCTCCTTTTGCCAAATTCCGATGAAGGGAGCCGCCGCCTTTCCGTCCTAATCTTGACTTTAAGCTGATGCTTAAAGAACAAGATCAGTTGGGAAGAGGTGAACTTCTCGCCCTCATGGAATCCCTTCTGACGCGTCGTCCAAATCACGACTCTCATAATCCCTAGTAAGCAACAGAACACATAGTGTTCAGCCTTCGTCAATTGCAGCACCACATTGCTACAAACAGAACTGGCTTCCAGGACAAAGAAATTTCCCTGCAGCATGCGAACCATGAGGCCTTCAACAAACTTGCACAACGGCACTACCGTCTTGCACTGAAAAAAGGCGTGACCAATGGTCTCGACTTCCCCAGTACAGCGACGACAGTTTGGATATTTCTCCAAACCTGCTGAACAAAGTCTCTTGCCGACCCAGAGGGCCCCACGAATCATCAGCCAGGTGAGTGATGCCTCATCATTATTGAGACATTTCAACCCAGGCGCCCAAGGCCATATCGAGCGAGCCTCCTGCTTCGTAAGACCGAGCTCGTCGATCAGATCATCCTGAACGGAACCCCTAACTAACAATTGACAACGCCTGGGCGTCGGAGAGGCCATCCGTCGTCCGTAAGAGGAGCTTCAAAGCACTACGACATTCGCGGTAGAAGGAGCACTCGGCACGAGGTGTACGGCCGGCCACCTCCTCGCACGAGTGCACACTTCTCAGGGATGGGAAATGTTTTCGGACATCTTCTTTCCAAAAGGTGCCCACCTCACCCAATCCGCGACACATTCGGTCTAGAAAGGTAATGCGAAGCGTATATTGACGAATCTCAATGCTAGGCATACCCAGACCGCCCTCAGAGGGATGAAGGCAACAGATCTCGCGAGATACCAAAGGGGCCTTGTCTCTCCACAAGAAAGAGAACAAGGTCCGGACTAATGACATTAGTCTGGCATTCGGGAGTGGAAGCACAGAGAGTCGGTAAAGAAGGATCGGATATATGTGTGAAACACAAACCTCCGCCCTTCCCTTCAGGGAAAGTCTCCTCCGAGACCACAGATTAACCGCGATCTCGGCCTTCCCTTGCACCTCCGACCAATTCATTTCCAACTGGAGATCAGGACCGAACCAGACCCCGAGTATCTTGATCGGCCCATCCGTCCAGAGGAAAGGTCCGGGAAGAGAAACTCCCTTCCACGCACCCAACCGCAAGCCCACAGACTTATCGCGGTTGATCTTGGCCCCTGTCACCATCTCATACCCACTGATCTCTTTGCTGACTTCGTCAATCTCGGGTCTGCTCGACACAAGAACCGAAACGTCGTCAGCATAGGCAGAATACCTGGCTGAGGTGGAAGCCCCAGGCAGGGAAATTCCGCGCAGGACCGGATTCGCCTTTAACTTGCGAAGGAATGGTTCCAACGCAAGAACGTAAAGCAGAGGCGAGAGCGGACAACCTTGACGAATGGAGCGAGACAATACAAAAGGCTTCGATCTTACCCCATTCACTCCCACCGGCGCACCGGGGTCGCATACAAAAGTCGGATCCAGGAGCGAAAGTCGGCTCCGAAACCGGCCGCCGAAAGGACAGCCTCCAGAAATCGATGGTCAACCCTATCGAAGGCCTTGGACTGATTTAAATTACTCAGCGCGGCTTCACTGTCGACTTGTTCTAAGATCAAGCGTACCATATGAAGGATATCCTGAATAGTCCTACCCTTCACAGCACAAGTCTGTTCAGGGCCAATCAGACTAGACAGGACAAGCTGCAAACGGTTGGCTAAGATCTTCGCCAAAATCTTTAAGTCCGTATTTAACATCGTTAAAGGGCGAAAGTTCCCTAACCCATCCCCACCATTCTTGTCCTTACGCAGCAACTTGATCACACCCCTGGTGAAGCGTTGGGGTAAAGACCCCTGCTTCATCCAGTGGTTGAAAATCAGCTCCAGCAAAGGAACAAAAACGTGCGACAACCTCAAGTAAACTTCGTAGGGAAGACCATCAAATCCCGGAGATTTATCCAGGCCAACCTGCTTCAGCGCTTCCCAGATCTCCGACTCTGTAATGGGGCCCTCGCACCTATCCGCTTCAACTGCCTTGAGGCAGGGAAAGTCAGCTAAATAGGCATCGAACTGAGCAGAGCTCAGACCGGGATCCCTGGTGAAAAGATCCTGAAAGTAGTCCCGAAAGACCTTACATTTGCCCGCGTTTGTAGTCACGGTCCGCTTATCCGGCAACGTGACGCATGCTATATGTCGCCTAGACGCGTTTCGATTTTCCTCTGTACGCAGTTCAGCGGCCATATTCGTTGCCTCAGAAGACATTCTTTTTAACCTAGCCCTAACTACCAGAGCTTGATCCTTCTTGATAAGCAAGGAGGACAACTCTGCCTTAGCTAAAGCTATATCCCCACTAACACGGGATTTCACAGCCCGATCGACTTTATTTTCTAAAGCAGTTTGCGCCGCTAATCTATCTAGATTGAGTCGACGACTAAAATCGGCAGCAAACGTTCGAATTTTAGATTTTAAACTGCCCCACCAGGCATTTCCCACAACCGCTCCCGTCAATTCCCTTTGTATCGTTAGTAACAGCTGGTCCCGGAAACCCTGATCACCAAAAAGTGAACAGTTCAATTTCCAGTAACCAGCCAATCTAACCTTAGGCTTATCTAAGTTTACACGGACCCGGACAAGCCTATGATCCGTATAAACTATATAATGGAAACTTGGACACCCTAAGAGCCCTACATCGACTCTCCTAACTAAGACTCGGTCTAGGTAGCTCGCAAGCGTCCCAGGAGCCGAGTTGCCACTAGTTGTCCAAGTCCATGCTACCTCCCGAGGGTGTTCATTCCGGAACTTATCGACAAGATCTAACTCATCGATAAAGTCCCGAAATGGTTTCACATCCGGGTTGTTAGAACCTTGTTTATGCCCTATACGATCTATATCGGGGTCAAGGACGGCATTCCAATCCCCCGCTAAAACTACCCGATGAGACGTCGTCAAGAACGGCGCGATCTGCCGAAACAAAGCAGGCCGCACGGAATGGGTATTGGGCGCATAAACCCCAATGAGACGTAGAACCTCATCCTTTATGGTAACATCCAACACGCAAAGTCTGCCCGCCGGATCCGCAAAGACAAGGGTACAAGCAACCTTCAAAGACTTGCTCACTAGCCAAGAGACACCCCCTCGAACGACCATCAAAACAGGCTGAATAAAGGGCGAACCCCTTAGACAGTATGTCCTCACGATCATGAGAAGAAAAACGGGTCTCTTGTATACAACATACATTCACCCCGAGGCGCTGAAGGTCACGAGTGAGCCTCGCCCTGCGAGACTCGAACCTCAGGCCCCGGACATTTAAAATGGCTAACCAGAGTGCCATTGTGAAGCCGATTAGGGTTGTCCTTCAGGATAGAACATGGCTGGGGTGAGGACACCGACAGCTTGTCACATAGATCCGGACGCCATCTCATTTTCGATAGTATCATCTTGAGACAAGCCGCCGATGTCCGAAGGGTAAGTTAATTTGAGAGCCCTATAAAGGGACGGGTGAACGAAAACTGGGACCCTCCCTTTAGGTTTTTAATTAGATTCATACGTTTCAGGGTCGAGAAGATAGGCAGCTGGGGGCACCATTTTGAGCGACGACTGTGCCTCCTCTATCATGCCCCAAATCTCCCGCGTACCCGGGCCAGTTCTGATTACAGTTAAAATTCTTCCAGCTGAAGGGAAATTAGAAGGACTTTCCACCTCCATACCATTTATTTTTTGGAAGTTCCATAGAACTTTGAGGTCTTTGGGATTTCTTGTCTGCCCAAAGACCCTTTCCGTTTGGTCCCGGGATACGCGGCAGGCGTCTTCCCCTGGGAGGTAAGGTGGTTTGATGATGATTTATTTTTCTTTTTGTCAGTGACTGCTTGTGTATCAGGGCTCCTGACCCTTTTCTTTTGAGGTGATTGAATGGGTGTAGCCATGGGTGAGACATTGGGAGTGGTTGAAGGGGTCCATCCGGACGGCGTCCTCACCGGTGAAGGTTTAGACGAATGAATTCGTTTTGCCGGTGAGTTTGATACAGATTTGGGCGAAGGTGGTTTAATGAAGGTTTTTTTTATGCAGAAGGGGAAGACGGGGCTGAAGATAGGGGGCCCGGGGCCAAGCCAAGGCGTCAACTTAGTGAAGAAAACATCTCTTGTATTCTCATCTGAGAAAAGAAATATTTTTCCCCGATAATACAGTTTGCTCAAATAGGTTACGAATTGCAAATTCGTAGGACCCCTCCTCTACACTATTTAGGCATTGCGTAAACTTTTTGAGAAGATGGAAAAATGCAAAAATATATTCCGGGAATTCTTTAAGTTCCAGTCGGAACAACAGATGATAATATTAGAGCAACAAAAACATTCCAAATGCAGTTACATGAGGAAACTTTTAATAGGCAAATGCAATTCCAACAAAAATGAAACAGATGCATGGGGAGTTTCAAAACAAAATTGTGGAAATAACTAAGAGGAAAGAGAAATATGTACAAAATGAATCTTTCCCAGAGAATACAATATGGAATTCAATTGAAATATTCACGTGCAGTCCAGATGAAGAGATAACTTTTGATGAGTATTATAAAAAATATACGGACGTGTATCACGAGGACTGCCACTCGTGGTCTGAAGGAAAGAAGGCTAGGCTTCTTTTAAGCAAATTAGGAACTGCTGAGCATAACAAATTGGTAAACTACACTTTACCGAAAGAAAAACTAGCGAGTTAACATTTACCGAGGCGGTAAATATATCAAGTGAATTATTTAGTAAAAAGACATCTCTGTTTCACAAGAGGTGGCAATGTCTGAATCTGATGAAAGATGACAAACAAGACTATATAGCGTACGCAGCCAATGTGAACAAGCCTTGTAAAGAATTCAAGCTGGCAGAGTTAAGCGCAGATAGTTTTAAGTCCTTGTTGTTTGTTCAGGGGCTGGTATCTGAAAGAGACGCATATTTGAGAAAATTAGTACTGGCAAATTTAAAAGCGATCCAAGTATTACGGTACAGAAATTGGCAGAAGACTGCACATGTTAGCGTAAAGAAAGATTTTAAAAAATAAAACAGTCTGGCGTTTCGCATGTAAGGGAAATACGCTACAAAAAAGAAAGTCAGTCTACCAAAAAGAATTCTAAAATTGCGGATTGAAAAAGTGTAATACTAGAGAAAAATAAACAAAAACTCCCGAAGCCATGTTTTGCATGCGGTGAACTACACTGGTACAGATATTGCGATTTTAGGAATAAAAATGTTTCAACTGTAAAAGAGTGGGTCATAAAAACACGCATTCCAGATCAAAAAATAAAGACAATAAAATAAGAAAATTAAAGTCCAACGAGGTAAAAGATGGAATAACCAGAAAATATGTTAGCGTCGAAATAAGTAATAAAAATATAAAAATGCAACTTGACACTGGCTCAGATCTATCTATCATAAATTTGCATACGTGGAAGAAGTTGGGGAAACCAACTTTAATGAAAACAAAGAAAATCGCGAGGTCAGTGACGGGAGAAAAATACAATTTATTTGGGAATTTGTTACAAACGTCACGTTAAACAACAAAAAAAAAAAACGCGAAAACCTAAACTAACACGAACTTACTTGGTACGAATTGGATAGCAGAATTCCAATTATGGGATCTACCGATGAATTCCTTCTGTTGCAAGGTAGAAAGTTTAAACACCGACGCCCAAAAATTAATAAAGAAACTTAAGGAAACATTTCCTACGTTTTTTTCTCCAGGGTTGGGAACGTGTATCAAGATGGAGTTAAAGTTCCAGCTAAAAGAAAACGCTCAGGCGGTATTCAAAAAGAAAAGGAATGCGCCGTTTTCCTCAATTAAACAGATAGATAAAGAATTGGACAGATTAGAGAAAACCGGTGTATTTAAAAAAGTTGAGTATAATGAATGGGCAGCACCGACGGTATCCGTGAACAAAAAAATCCCCAGAATGTAAAGATGAAGCTGACACCAGTAAAAACTGGGGAGCAAATTACCCGCAGCGAAGGACATGAAGTATTATTAAATGATTTAAGTCGACTGAAGTCACCACAGAAAACGTTAAGAAGAACAAGATCAACAAAAAAGAAGCTAGAGGCTGAAAAAATAGGACCACAAGAAGAACCTACAGAAACTGTGACTCCATCCTTAAGTAGCTCAAAGCGGAAGGTTGTTTCTGGTACCAAAATATAGAAAGGCGGGTTGGCAATATGATGTACTTGGTGGAAGGCGAAACATTCACGCGGAGACAGCACATTAACCAGATCAGGCGACGCTCTTCAGACGTGGGGTGACAGCGGTCCCGCGGAAGAAACGCCGATGGAGGTGATTTTCGATACGTTTGATCTAACAACGTCTGCAACGATTTTACCTGAGGTACGCCGATACAGGAGAAAAAGAAAGGCATCTGATCATTTAAAAGTGGATCCAAAACGTAGGAGATACGCTACGATGTTGCTAAAAAAATGTTTTTTTTTTGTTTTTTCTTCATATTTCCTGTAAAAAATGAATAAAGAAAACTCGAAGTACGGAGTAAAGTTTTAGGAGGGGATGTTATGGTAAAACACACCTATTCTATAGTGAATAGACTCTAATATAAGTAGAAGTAGTAAGAGAAACGAGGGTCAGTCGATGTCGGACGACAGTAGTCGAAAGTTAGTCGAATACGAAAGTAGTCAGCGACCACAACAAGATTACTCTGCGTAATACCTATTATATCAAGTTCCTAACGTTTTGTACGTCGAACCTATTTTAGGACCGATTTAGTACAAATACAAGCCTCCACTGCGAAATAACTACACTCAGAGATACTATCTTTATTCGCTTGAAGCCATTTTTAATCATTAATTTGAGAAAGACGATGTATACAGCTGACAGTTTAGATATCTCTATACAAGTCTGACCCCATGTATGACAATAATGGGTATCAGTTTCGTACCATCGAGCAATGTTTAGTGCATCTTCATCGGGTTATTATAGTTGCGAATATATACTAATGGAGGGTACTGAAAACTTTGCTTGATCATGAAGGGAATGAATAAAGTTTATTTTTATCATATTTGGTGAGGTTGGTCTTTCTGAGAAATTTTCATTACTGCTTTTAAATTTCTATCATTGTACATATTCTTATAACTAAGCGTGTGTATCTGCTAGGGAAATTGGGCTGAAAGTGGATGCTTTAGTACACATCATCATTGATGTTTCTAGCCGAGGTTCATTAGGGGTTTCGGGCCTTTCAACATTATACCCCGCTTCACGGTGATTCAGCCGATACTGATCGGGTATCGACTTGTGTACCTTCCGTCAGCTACAACTTTTTCCATCTTCCGAAATGTACATCATACGACACTTCTTGGCAATTCATTGTCCAATCGCGGATGACTTCTGGTTCACCAGCAGTGTACGCTCTTACATAAAAAAGGAAGGAAACACAGCCACAATTTCTATCTGATCAGGAATATGGCAGCGTGCTTGAGTTGAAGTGGCAAGTACAGATTTGATATCCACCCCCGCGGGACATATACATACAAACGCAGACACAGAGAAACTCACTCAAACATCACATTCAGTTTACACTTATCCCCATTTTCATTCATGTTAATCATTCGGCGTAGGAAAAAGAAAAAAAAGAAAAAATAATTCCTTTTCCTCCTTCCCACTTTTTTCCGACCCTCCACCTCTATGAGTTACACACACGCACACACATATATATGTATGTATGTGTGTGTCTGTATAGCATCCAATAAAAAATAAAACACAGTATATAAACCATATTCTGTGAGTAGATATTGTTCTACAACAGCTGCACGTGTGCATATTTAAGAATAGGTATGAAACCACTAAAATAATGATTTTCGTGTTGGAAAGTAAACAAACTACCGAACTGATTTACTGATATTTTATAATGCCAAGCTCCTTCCTGAAGAAGGCGTTCATAGCTTTTCGCAGCTCCCTTTAACTTATTCGTAAAATGCCATAACTTCTTGGGAAACATAGTGAAGGGGATTTTGAATTCAGAATAGAAGTTCTAGTCTGATTGCCAGTCAAGGTCAGGAAACCTAGTCAGCCCTGCTACTTAACCAGTAACTTTTAGGATTTATTCACACTTTCTGCACCGGTGACTTTGACGCTACAAACTCCTTATTTTTACTAATATATAAAAACTAAAACCGATCTTGGGTGAAATATTACATCAATCTGCTATTCAAGTTGGTCGCAGCTAATTGATTGATTTGGTTTTACGTCTTACCTCCATTTCACACAAATAGCTGAAATTTATTTTGGGTTGTAAGAAAAAGTCGATTTTGCGAGTGAATATTGCATTAACTATTTTTCTGCTAATAAAGTTGTTCCCATATGCAACTCCTACAATTTAAACCGTAGATTGACGGGGGGGAGATTGATTAATACCTTTACCAATGTTATAGCAACATTAGAGAATGTAACGGATCCGACTGGAATTTGAACTCGGCTCTTCGATTTCACATTACTAGGCTGCTTCCCATTACACCATTCTCCCATTCTGTTTGCAGCCAAAAAAGGTAGTCATGTATTTTGTGTCTACATTCGTAATAAAATCATTATTTTGTTTTTTTTTCCTGTACGTACCAAAGAAAATAATTTTAAAAAATATATCTCATCTGTTCATAATATTTCTTTAATCTACTCTTCGTGAAGAGTGGTAAAAAACAATTTTCAAGCTATATAGCAATTATATATACCCGTATAATGTAGTCACTTGAATTAAACCCCAGATTCTGTGACAATCAGGCTCCTTCTTTGATCAAACAGTGCGAAACGTAAGTACAAAATTAAGAGCACCATTGTCTGGAGATAATTATACTTTATTATCACTCGATGTAATCAAATCATAGGAAAAGATTAAAACGCAAGAAACAAACATGAAGAAGAACTGAACACAATAAGGAAAATAAATCATCTACACTCACTTATTTGCTCGGCGGCCATTTTGAAAAGTTAGAAAAAATCTTTGTGATTTTGCTGCACTCCGTTATTGTTCGGCGTTGAAGTGTCTGAATGGAATTAATTGTAAAAAAAAAATGATTTTTAATTAAAACATTTTTCTGTTTTCCTCCGGCGAGCAAAGAGGTTGTAACGTTTATCTTTGAATAGGTCTTTTCTTAAATAATTATTTAAAATATTTTTGTTTGTTTCGATTTTCTTGTTTCTTTTATTTTCTATCAAAACACTTTTTTATTTAAAAAAACATCCCCAGTAAAAAAAATAAATAAATACTGATATTTGAAGCCGAGTAGGGTAAACGTTCATTATAGAATTTAACAGTTAAAATAAACATCTCTCGTCTCAGCATATAGTTATTTACAATTAACGCCTTCATGTTACAAACAACATACGTTATAGAACGAATAAAACTGTATCAACCAACTTATTATTTAAATGATGGAATTTAAAAATGAAGTAAGAAGATATTATGGCTATCAGTCCGTCGAATAGAGCTCTGAGAGTGGGAAATTGGAGGAATCACATTCGGGTACAACAGATTTGACGTGTAAAGTAAGGATCATTCCGGTCATTATTCTGTTACTGGAAATCATGGGATAATCAGAATGATCCATCAAGGAAACGTAATGTAGGAGGTAAGAGACGGTGGGGTAAGGTGGACAATAAAACGGCACTGAAGTGTCATGCTATAGTTATGGCTGACGGTAGGTTCGATGGAGCTCGAGCACTTGATGTGACAGATTACAAAGATAAGGAACCACAACTGTTTGATTGCAAGGAAGTAACATGCTATCCAAAAGAGTGTACGTGCATCAAGTGTATTAGTTGAGGGGAAGTTAGTAGCGTTGGGTGAAGCCGACATTGGTGAAGGTAACTTGGCTTGTGTTCCTGACGAGGAAGTGACTGACGAAGCTGGCATAGAAGTGGATATTGCGATACAAGATACTGTTACACTGGCACCTAAAGATGGAAATACGTTGACTGATGCATTAATTATGGAGGAAATTTTAGTGACGGCAGCCAAGACTATTTGCATATCCCTGTAGACGATGAATTTGATGATGAAATTGGTGTGGAATTTGATGCCAGAAGAAACTGGATGCAAATGCATTGACACTCTGCAGTTGGATGGTATTATTGGGAGGCAAACATTATTGCAGAGAAACATGAAAAGGTACCACCGAAAGTAAATTAATCGACCATTGAGAAAATCTGAAAAAAAGCCGAGAAAGATGCCTGCATTGTTTGGCGTTCCGAATATCTTGCTAAAGGTAGCCTCAATCTGGGATTGTAAGATTTCAGGGAGAACAAACATGAGAACTGTTGAAAACGAAAACCGTGCGAAAGATAAAAATGCCCTGATCTTACAACAGGCTTGGTTCCGATTGCTTTTGATCCTATTTGTCTGGAGGTGTTAGTATATGCATGCTTCGTCTTGTTGAATTCAGCGTGACTGATGTATTGTGTATCTTAGTTTTTAGACGGAAGTAGTCAGGGAGCATTATGACCGAGTATTGAGAGAGTGCTTTTAATAGATTTTAAGAATGAATCGGACAAAACAATCACGGAGTTATATCTAGATGATTGTAACTGGTGTCCACCAAGAAGCTTATGTCATATCATTTAGCTGTGATGCTTGTACCTGGTTTAACCATATCAGACCGCTTGTTACGATGAGTGTATTGAGCTTCATTCAATTGCACCTCACGTTACTTTGATAGAATGCAACTCACTCGCTCAATAATAATAATAATAATAATAATAATAATAACATTATTATAACTGTGCTTGTCCCTCCTTTTTTTAGTTTGCACGACCATTACACTCTGACAATGCCTCATAAATAATGCTCTATTCTGCGAGAACATGAATGAATGAAAGAAAGAAGTGAAGAAAAAAATGTTTGAAGGGTGTTTCAGTGAAATGGGAAAAGTTACCAGTTTCAAATCGTTTCATTTTTACTCACCTTTTAAAATAACGGCGAGCATTCATATTTATGATTGTTATTTTAATATTTTGTTAAAGTTGTTAAGCTCAAATATTTAAGGATGCGATTGGGGTATTTCTACAGATATTTTATTGTTGTAGAAATCGCCATTAGCCGACTCAATTATTAACATAAGAATTAAGATTCTTCAGATTATTAAGATACCGTTAAATGTTCAAAGGTTAAAACTAATAATAATAATTATAATAATAATAATAATAATAATATTATTATTAATGGTGGTGAATATTTTTATATTCTTATTATTATCCTCTTCCTTCGGTCTGAAGGATTTAACTCTCGTCTCTCTCTATCCAAAGCCAGCCCACAAAATTTCACTCCTGCTTTATTATTCGCTCAATCTAGCCACCAGAAAAATGCCTGTAGGTAGCTTTTCTTAATTTTCGTTTGTTCTTTTTCTATCACCTAAATTCGTTCATATGTTCTATTTCATAATATTTATTTTCATTTTTCTTTTTTTTTTCTACTTATTTTTTGAATTTTTATGCACATTAACTCATTGTTAATTCTTATGGCTCATACACATTTAATGGAAGTTCGTTTTGGTGGTAACTCACCTGGGATTTGCAAACGCAGTTTAAAAAGTTGGTATTCAAACTTATACTAAGTTAAAACTTAATAATTTTGTATTCTGTATTTACCTCCCGCCGCGCCATACAGGTATGTATACATGTTTGTGCTGTGGCATCTGTGGGCCGCGGCTCAACAATTTAAATAAGTTTTCTGAAAGAAATCTCATTCTTTGAAATAATTTTCCTGGATGTCAAACACGGGATTGTTTTCCATTTTATGTCTTTCTTTTCTTTTTCTTTTTAATATCGCTCGCTCCCACTTCTGTTGAACAGGAGTAGAGGCGTGTCCTTTGTTTCCTGTTTAGGAAGGAGTTCCCGGTTTCTTTCCTTTTCTCAGGCCTTAATAGTAGTGCTGTCATTATTTTTTTTGTTATATGCATGGATGGTGGCAACGTCTGTTCATACAGAGAGTATTGGGTTTGCTGTTTTCTGGTTGCTCCACCCGTATGGTATTTAGGAACCCGAACTATTGCGTAGCGTTTCGAGAGGGTATTCTGATCAACAATTGCATAATATCTAATATGGGAGAACTTGCAGTGCCATGTTGCGCATTGAAGGGTCTCGCTGCAAGCTCCTTCGGTAGGCCCCGAGGACACACTATGTTGCAGTCTGCACCAGCTTCCTTCCTGTGCATGTTACATTAGATGACAGACTACTACTACTACCCTAGGCCTTACCTTTACCAATATAATACGCTGGCATAAACACTCTGTTACTGACCTCGATAGCATCCAAACCCTCCATCACTCAATATCTGACATTAGTGGTTGACTTCCCCATGCATTTCCCCACTAACCCTGACGGACATGCTTCTCTTCTCGAAATCTTTTTTTACCTCTATACCTGACTCGTGTCGCAGCCTCGCCATCTTGGAAACTCTGACTATGCGGTAGTGTCTGTAAATAATTTCCGCTCCCCCACCAGCCAAGAACATACTACCAACAGAATATCTTTCTGTTATTAAAGAGCAGATTTGGGCCCGTTCCGTGATTTCCTTGGTAATGTTCGTTGGAAAAAAGTTTTTATTCAACCTGTTCATAAAAGAGTGTCTGAATTTTCCTCCTGGATGAAATACGGCATCGATGTTTTCATCTCCTTGGTTCTCAACTGCATGCTTGGCCGCTATGGCCCACAGGAATCACTTCTGGCTGTACCAGAGCGAAAACGCCTGATTGCAACAAACGTCCCTTTGTCTCTGCTCGTAATAAATGCAAGCATGTCATTAATGAAGCAAAGTTACTATTTGCTGATAGAATGAAACACTGTATAGCATCTCGCAAGTTCCGTTCTAGCCATTATTGGCGACTCTGCAAGAGCATGCTGAATAACAGCAAATCCACAATCCCTCCTCTATTCAATCAATTCGAAGCCCTGACATCTACAGCAGATAAGGTTGAATGCTTTGCTCGGAAATTATCTTCCAACTAAGTACTCGACTCATTTAGATTACCCACATCTGATTTCCCTCTAGAACTGAGGTTATAACGAGTGAAAAGCGCATAACCCCGTCAATGGTCTCTGATATCATTTCTAAATTAGGCTCCCATAAGGTAAGTGGAGGTGACGGAATACGATACGAACGTTCTAAACAAATATGCTCCCGAGCGGGCTCCAGTTCTCTCCAAACTATACAGCTATTTCCTCACTGTTTCCTGCTTTCTAACTTGTTACAAATCCTCTGTAGTCCCTGTTTTTAAGAACTCTGAAGAACGTTCTGACTGCTGTAACTGTCGCCCTGTTAGTCTCTTACTGCTTACTCGAGGTTTTAATCAATGCTGAAGTGGTTAAGTATCTTACCACTCACGAAATACTCTCTGACATCTGACAAAAATATGGATTCCATTTTGCCCAATCTCCCGCTTATGTGCTGACTGCCATCACTGAATATGTATATCAAGCTCTAGATAATAATGGCGAAGCTTGTGGCTGTGACTTTAGATATCTCAAAGGCATTTGACAGGATTTGGAACGCTGGTATTCTATGTAAGCTTCAGGGACGGTTGTTTGATTTAATCCAATCATTCCTGTCAAATCGTGAAATGAAAATCGAAATGGACGGGGCTGCTTCCAGATCCTTTCACACGAATAAGGATGGACCGCAGGGCTTTATCCTTGGTCATGCTGTTTCTGATCTTCATCAATGATCTTCCAAATGTTATCAGTTCCCAAGTAGGCATTTATGCAGCTGACACTACCATTTACTCTTGCCTCAATAGCAAATCTGTCAGAGCTGGCAAAGTTAACCTGACTGCTGTTCTTGAAAAGAACCTCCAATCACTGGTTACCTGGTGCAGGAAATGGCTTGTAAATTTTGATGCCTCTAAAACTAAACTACTCTTTTTTACCACCATAGTGAAACTTCCCTGCCCGCCATTAGCATGGCTGGTACTCGACTCCAGGAGAGCGTCTGACTGCGCTTTCTTGGCCTCACGTTCCTAATTTACTTTAAGTGAAATCAATAACTGCATCTGCTGCAAGGAAAGTTGGTTAATTGTGTCATGCCAGAAGGTTTTTTTCTCTTGCACATTTACAAATCTACCATTCGACCGTGCATTGAAAACTGTTGTCATATCTGGTCTGGTGCTCTTGCTGTTCATATCAAGGTTCTTGACAAAATCCAAAGAAACGTCATGTGGCTTCCCTTTATCTTTTCTACAAAGGTTTTCGTGCCAACTGCCCTGACAAGCTTTTTTCCTGGGGCCGGGACTACTAGATTAACATCTAGGTCCCACCCCTTTTACTGCTGAATTAGTTAAATGTATCCGCAACTTCTACACCAACAGTTTCTTTTCTTGTATTTCCCCCCAGTGGAACTCTTTTCCGGTAACTTGCTTCCCTGACAGCTACAATCTTCAAAAATTAAATGCAATGTCAATCGCCATATTCTGTTGTTCTAGATCCCGTTCATCTTTTATTTTCATTTCCTCTATCCCCCTATACTGAGTCATTTCTCTTACTTTCACTCTCTGTACCCATCCCCGCTTACTAGTCGCACTATGGCCTTGCTTGGGGTGATATGATTTTTAAAAGTTTTATTTATATATTCATTTTATAGTTTGTATTTTATGTCTTAACCAAAAAAAAAGAAAAAAAAATCTCACCCCCACACTCTTCATCCCACGTTTAGCCAAAGCAATTCAATCAATCATTTTTTCTGGTCACTCCAAGATCTGACAGTCGTAGGCCTGAAGAAACATTGACCGAATACATTCCAAACATTCCTAGACTTAAACAATTTGAGACTACTGAAAGACAATCGTAAGCCAGTAATATCGGCTTCCATTCCCAAGTGAGCTTAGTAAAAACATCAGGAGCAATTTCTGCTTTGGGAAGAATCGGGTGCTGTTTTGTGTTTCAAAGGAAGTGAAAGGAATTATAATTTCGTGTGTAGGACAGAGCATGAAAAAGAGAGAGAAACATAAGCAGAGAGTGAGGGATAGAGATAGACAGAGGCAGGTGGGATGAGTGGCGATGAAAAACAGCCCGAGAAGATAACTGGAAAGTATGCAAAACGTATTAAATCAATCATACTCCGTTGCAGGAATCGGGATGGGTATGGGTCATAGTCCAGGAAAATTCGATGAGATGGGGGTCATCCTTTCTTTTCACATTTCCTCTGCCCAGTTTTTGTATTCTTTATTTTTTTTCCTTTTCGTTTCTCTTCGTCTATCGTTGTCTTTTTCTCAGTCTTGTTCTTTAAACCATACTTCAATTACTTCTAATGTTTGTTTGATCTATTTCAAGGTTAGTTTTTCTTTTCGTTTTGCTTTCTTTCTTCGAGATTTCTTTCAATACTCACATAGCTTTGTACTTTTTTCTCTCCTATTGTAGATATTTTATTTTATTTTCATTAGTATTTTTCACTACATTCGCTGTTATTAACTTTAAACCATCTTCTTTCTTTCTTTTTTCTTTCTTTCTTTCTTTCTTTCTTTCTTTCTTTCTTTACTCAGCTATATATTCTATAAGACATTTTTCCTTTACTACTTGCATTTATTAATTTCGATTTATCTTTTTTATGTTCATATATTTCTTTCGTTTACTTTATATCTCTTTATTCTCCCCGTTAGACTTTCTTTTTTTTATTTCATCTATTTTTTGGCAATTTATTTTCTCCCCTTCATATTTAAGAATTTTCTTTCTTTCTTTCTTTTTCATATTATTACTTTCAGTTTATTTCCGTTTATATTTAATTTTCTTTCTTTCTTTCTTTCTTTCTTTCTTTCTTTCTTTCTTTCTTTCTTTCTTTCTTTCTTAGCTTAGCTTATGTTGAACTATTTTTATTTCTAATTTGGTTTTTTTCGTAACTTTTTTGTTATTTTCAACATTTGTAGCATCGGAATTATTTCCCGACAGACCCTTAGATGTAGGCAAACTGAAAAAATAGGAAGCAAAAACAATCATCCTTGTGTCCTAACAGATTCTTTTAATGATTTATCCTTACAAAAGCAATTAGATATCAAAAGTCAGAGTAAAAACAAAGTTTGGTGACTTCAAAAACAGACGAAACAAAATTTCTGCGGCATCTAGACCGTAATTATTATTTTCAAAGTAAATTCAGTAAAACAGTCCCTTTTTCACTTCTTTCTATAATTCGCATTTGAGTTATTCTGAGGTGTGTAATAAAATTCGTGAAAACAAAATGACAAAATAATTGCAAACTTCACTTAAAAATGTAATCTTTTCATAAATCCCATCTCAATAGTATTAGAAAAGAGAAGAATCTGTTTTATTCGAGATATTAGAAAACTTTCATATAGATTTAATCTATGACTATGACACTATGCAATTCCTATTCCTCTTCAGAAACAGACATTCGAAAGAAAACTTCTATCACGGTTTACCTCTTTGTTTTCTAGAATCGACACGTTACTCTTCTAAAATTTGTCATCTGAAAACAGATATTAGAATTGTGCGGTTGCTACGTAATTAGATTTCAATATTCAGGCATCTTGATAACATTTAACATTTTCGTCTCAAATTTAGACATATATTTATATAGCGAGCAGTATCAAATTGATTGAGAGGAATCATATTTAGTCTTGCTGAACTCATTGAAAATATTCCCAAACTTGGTACCACAGCTGCTTCAGTTCCACTTTCTTTTTTTTTTCTTTTTATATGCTGTGTCCTTTCAGGAAGTAGGCGATCATGACCCTCCGCCAACTCCCTGCCCAAGCCCGCCACGTATGTCATGCTGTGCTTTTCCCTGTCTCTTTTTCCCTCTATTCGTCCCGTGAATATCAGATTTTCCAGGCACTCCTTTTTCATCACGTGTCCAAGAAATTTCATTTGCCTCTTCCTTATGTTAAGCATAAGCTTCCCCCTTGTTTGCATCCTCTCCAAGATCTCATCGTTGCTCACATGCTCGGTACATGGTATCCTCATCATCCTTCTGTAGAACCAAATCTCCGAGTCTCTTCTTCATCCTTGAGAATACCGTCCAACATTCGCTGACGTATAGGAGGACAGTTGTCACGTAGCAGCTCAGTACTCTTTTCTTTTTCACCATAGAAATCCTCCTGTTTCGCAGTACTCTGCCTAGCTTCTGGAATGCATCTTTGGCCATCCCAATCCGTCTTTGGATCCCAGCGTAGCACCTGCTGTCTTACGTCAGAACACTTCCTAAATAATTACACTTCTGCACATATTTGATTTTAGTTTCCCCAACCTATAAATCGCATTTTGGGCTCATCCTTTTACGGATGAACATGACAGTCCTTTCTTCTCGCTCTCCATCGCTACCTTCTGTAGGAAGTTTTGTAGTTTCTTTTCTGTGTCTGCTATTAGTACTGTGTCATCTTCGTATCTTATGTTGGTAAGGTTGTGGCCGCCGTTGATGAATCCTGGTAGGATCTCCATTCCCCTCAGAATTGCTTCACTGTATAAGTTGAATAAGTCCGGTGAGAAAACACATTCTTGCCTTGCCCCCATTACTATTTTGCATATTCGCTGAGCTCATTCTTGATGCGAATGCATACCGTTTGCTGCCAGTATAGGTTCTTGATTATTCTGACATCTTTCCCGGATATACCAAGGTTGCTGAGCAATTCTAGCAGGTCTTTGTGGCGTATTTTGTCGAATGCCTTTGCGTAGTCTATGAAACATAGACACACGTCTTTCTGCATTTGTATTGCTCTTTCTGATAACATTCTAAGCATGACTATGTTTGTTCTACTGTTCTGCAAATAGCGTTTACTTTATCTCCAGACCACATACAATTCTTCCTCCCTGCTTTCAAGTATACACTTTCGATATTTTGGTCCATGCTGGTCTTGATCGGTCGCTACACATCCAATATTCGAATTTCTCTATCCAGCACATCCAGATCGTATTCCTTGGGACTGAGATCTGGTGACTGTGCTTGCTACATTAAAGCCAGAAAACCTATTGATGTTTTCCATGAATCAACCTCTCACTATTGTGATTTGTGCCAAGACGCCTTTACTGATGGAAATGGTCACCAGAGATTGAGTGCACTGTTATCCTAAACTGATTCACATACACTTCCACGATACCTAGGTAGGGTATAGTCTTTAAAATACATTTTATTGATGCCAATGTTCTAAATGTATGACAGAAAATAATCCCTGTAACTTTACACCTAGACCACCACACTGAACCGCTGATACAAGGCAGAATAAATTTATGTTTTTCATTTTATTTTAGCCACTTCCTTGACCCCACCATCTGAACGTTGCAGCAGAAAAACACACATCAGGCCAGACAACGTTTTTTTTCAATATTCTATTGTCCAATCTTTATTATCTTTAGTGAGTTGTAACTTAATCTGACATAGTCGCATCGGGCGTGATTTTTTTCTGCTGTAGCCCATCTGATTCAAAGTTCGATGTATTGTGCGTTCAGAGATCCTCTTCTGTATACCTCCATTGTTTAGAGCAGTTATTTGAGCTATTCTTGCCTTTCTATCAGCTTTACTCAGTCTTCCCATTCTTTTCCAATCCTTTTCATCAAGAAATGTCTACCCGCGGAGTTACTGCCCATGGATGATAATTTCGTATTCTGACCATTGACTGTAAACATGGATGGATGTGCGTAAATATTCTATTAAGTTGGTGCAAAAATAATGTCGTTTTCTCACATAGCAACATATGTGAGAAAACGACAATATTTTCGCACCAACCTACTAGATTAGCAGTTTTTGAAATACTCAAATCTATCTGTCTGGCTCAAACGACTATACGGAATTTAAAGACATTTAAAATATTTATTTCTTCCCAATATTAATGCAATTGAGGAAACTGAACAGGTGACTCTAAACACTGTTTAAATGCCTATATCCATTAAATTTCTACGACGTTGTTGGCTGACTAGAAACTTGTTTAAACGAGCATTTATTCACGTCTAATTTATTAATTGGCCAGTGAGTATATAATTAATAATTTAGGAACCAAAATTTTCTACGACAAATTTTAGATTAATTTTTTTTTTAGATTCTATAATTAAACTGCAATGCTATTGATTTATTCACATCCTGTTAACACTTTTCCAGTATAAAACTGCTTCCCTTTGTATAATAAGTTTTCAATAATAAATATTCACAAGGTAGAGGTTAACTAATTGGGGTTGTTATGAGAACGTAAAAAGAGGAAGTCAAAAGTACGTACTGTTAGTACATATAGTATAGACGATGGTTTTCCTTAGACTTGAAGAGGGTAAGATTGTTGAAGCATTATCTCTGGAGTTTGTTTAACAAAGTAACATTCCTAGGGAAGAAACTATCTGAGTGGAACTTCCTTATTACCAATTGAATACTAAGAGAGAAATGCGGATGAGTAGTCTCTGTGTGTATGTGGCATGGTTGGACCAAATTGGTGGAGCTAAATAATATGGCTCGTCTGAAATTTTAGCAAATATCGATAGAGGAGAAAGAGTCTAGCAACGTTGCGTCTGTGCAGATGGGGTTTCAGGGTTGGCAATAATTTATCTCCCACAATGATTTTGAACTCGACATAGATTGTTTGTTGATGGACATAATGGGTAATTGGTTTTTAATATCTTCTGTCAGACTTTTCCAAGTCCACAAAGTAACATATGTGAGAAAACGACATTATTTTTGCACCAACCTAATACTTAATTATTTGATGTGGCCGTAGAACTAATTCTCTGTGTTAGATTTATGATCAAATAATTAGTGTCCGACTTCTGTTCTACTACTATTTCTGTATTTAGATCCCTTAAAATGTAACATATGTCTACTGTTATCGAGTTATCAGTTATTTGTGAGCTGTGAATTGTTAAGTTGTTATTCGGAAAGATAGTGGAGAGGTTCGCACCAGCTTTCTCCACGGTGTTTTATCGAGTCAACACCCGTAGTTGACTGGCTGCTGACTGCGTCTAATCACCTTTTAATTGTTCTTTTTTATTTACTAATTGACTGATATTAACCCTCAGTATTCATACCGAACTATAGCGAAGGAACTGGTTTGACCGACGACTATTTAAATATTACATACACTGTATTTTTGCAGATTGTATATACACTGCATAAAAATTGGTACCTGCTAGCGTGCTTTGCATGCTATTTATTATTTTATCTGTCACAGCATAGCTAACATTTAGATCAGCTGAAAATTTTTATATTTTTATTTAATAAAACCTATCTATTCTATCACTGTATTTATTATTAGTTAGTGATTAAAAATATATATTATTGATTATTTGTCCAGATGTTTAAAATTGGGTCGAAATGTCAGTTTTTCAGTGCACTCTTTTATGTACACACAGCAAAATAGAGATGTAAAATTCGACAATGTAGACAATTCTTATGATTATAACATCATTATAGTTTAGAGATGAGCGATCGTGACTACATTAAATACTTGTGAACACATTAGAAACAAAATAAGCGGAGCGGTAATTTACCATTCCACATTCTGAGTTTTGGTTTGCCTTCCTAAGACTATATAGGAAATCTGGCAAAAGCTAATGCCTATTTCTAAATCAGATTTTAGGACGGTTGGACAAATCTAGAGCTTATTAATTATCATCATCCTAGTCGTCGTCATTCAGATAAACCTTTGACTTTGAGTTGATCGAGGTTTTCTGTCGGTGACATGTGTTTAGCCTTTACGATATTTGATTTAAATGCCAAATTCACCGCAATATTTCTTACTCATTTCTTCATATCTGGACTCCAACTTGACGGCAACAAATGCGGCGCTAAAAGTTACTGAATGGACAAATATAGTCATTTAGAATGAGCAAAATATCTTCGAAAAATATATGTATGTATCACTGCATATATATATATATATATATATATATATATATATATATATATATATATATATATATGTTTAAACATTTCACCCCAAGCAAGGTGGGAAGGACGCAAGGGGTTACAGAAAATATAGAGCGAGATCAGATAGGAGTGATAGAAGAGAGTATGAGAAGGGTAGTGGATAGATCAAGGCAACTGGAGGTGTCGATTGACATTACACTTGAATAGCTGGAGATTATAGCTCTCAGGGAAACTGGAATAGGGAAGGGAGTTCCACAGGCGAGAGGTGCGAGACATGAAGCTATTAGAGTAGAAGAGACGGCTAAATTTACATGATTACGCGACAATCAAAACGAGAAGTGTTAAGTATGGGAAGCCGTTGGTAGTTGTGTTTTCAACACGGATTTTCAGGAATTGTGTATGCGGCCAGAGATGTTGTTTTAAATGCTTAAAATTATCATTCAAATGGAGAGTCAAGCGCCGTGATAGCGAGTTTGTGGTGTTTTCACTCTCGCGTAGTCATGTGATGTCATGGGCTGGGGGGCGATTTTCACTTCAAGTGACTCGTATCCACGAGTGTGTCGTTGCTTGGGAATCTTCCATGCAAACATAACTGACAATCATTGTTGCTATGTACGTGTATTCTTTAATTTATTGTAATTTACTTGTCATCTCTAATGATGGCTAATGTAAGATTAGATAGGATTAAAAAAACATGTATCAATATGGTGATTTTCTTTCGTTTTTCAAAGATAATGTCATTAAGCTTATCAGACGATATGGAAGGAATTTGCTTAAAATAAATCGACAAAACTTTTCTATATTATTTAATGAAACATGCATTAATTAAAAAATTATGCGTAAATAAACACACACACACACTATATATATATATATATATATATATATATATATATATGTCCGATTCAAGATAAAGAAAAATTGAAAGAGTACATATATATATATATATATATATATATATATATACTTTTTAAATTTTCCTTCATCGTGTATCGAATGATCCGAGATATAAGAAGTGTGCACAAAATAATAAATGCTGTATGTTGAGTGTCATTTTCAGGAAGAAATGATCACTTAACGCATAAAACTGTATGCAGTGCTGTTAATATCTATGAATATGCATGCAGTATTGTTAATTTCTACTTTCACACTGTTTCTCGCTTTATCTCCAAACACACACACACACACAGAAATATATATATATATACATATATATATATATATATATATATATATATATATATATATATATATATATATATATATATATATATATATATATATATATATATATGTCGAAAGCCATTAAATAAATAAACAAAAAGAAAAATATAAACAGAAATTAATTTACTTCAATTCTTTTAATATTTAGTCTCATAAATGCATTAAAATGATCGAAATGTAACAATTTCGACTTTTCCAAAAGACATAAATGTTTTCCGAAAATTAATAATACTCAAGATTTCAATTATATATATTATTATATATATTCAGTTTCTTTAATGAAATTGATGGAATGGAATATATTTATATATATACTAGAATGAACATAACCAATATGACCATTGGTTCGATCTTTAATGAATTAGAATAAAACTTACATACAAACTGAGTATTTTTAATAACATTAGAGAAAAAAATATCCTGGTATGATGATGTCGCTTATTTCCGCAATAAAATAAATTCATTTTCAAGGTAAGATGTTTGAGAAAGTTAATAAAACCTCACCGGTGGGAAATCGAACAGCAGTGTGTCAAATGAGAGACGAGTGGTACCACTTATACTACGAGCATTACCAGAAAGAACTTCGTTACGTTCACTTTTGCACAAATAAACTTTACCCGATTTTCTGATTGGCTTTCGGTTTGTTTATTTTGCGTCGATGCAGTTAGCTTTTTTTTTTTTTTTTTTAGTTTCATTAATATTAAAGAACTATTCAGCTCAAATGAATATTTTATGCACTTAATTCGGAATCAACATTTGAGACGTCTCGCTATGGAGTTAATGATTAATGACCTTGTCTGATTTATCCTTTATAAAAGCTTAGACCAACACTGGGTGTCTGTTATTTGCCATTTTAGTCAAAAATAATATATAATTCTGTTGTATATGCTTTTTTTATTTATTTTGTTAGTTTTAAATTGTAATGGTAATATTAAGAAACATTCATTGGTGCAACACTTGGCGATACTGTCGGTTATAATTTAAACAATCTTTCTGTTAAAAGAGTTTTACAGGAAAATATATTTCTCAAGTCTAATGTTATTATTCTTTCTAGTAATCCTAGTCGTTTCCTTCCTAACTTTTTGTTTAATATTTTATGGGGTATAAATCAAACAAAATACCTTGGATGTTTATTTAAAAACCACTTAATCATATTTATTACAATAGCCCAAATAATTAAAAGTTATGATCTTCGTGTCTAAAATGGCAAGGTTCATTATATTGCAGGTTTTCTCTGAAAAGCACCCTGGCCTTATTGACAAGGGTTCTATGCTAATATATTTCTTATGACTACTACAGTTTGCGATATAATTAAAAAAGAATGAAAAAAGAAAATCAATAGAGCTAGACGGTGGCTGGGAAAATTTCAAATCTTCCACCGATACCATAGATACATATTTAAACAAACGTAATCATAAATATTTCGGATGCCGATTTTAAAGATTAGGAGGACAAAATCATTTGACCGTAATTCCTCCGCGCTACGGCATATCCTTCATTCTGTATTAAGAACAAAGAAGATAACTAAGTTCAGCTTTTAGTCAAAATCGTATAATCAATAATTTTACTCTGTATAGTAAAAAGTCTAGTCACTTGTGTCAGTAAATAATTCTTACTAACTCTACCAAGCACTGTCTTTTTCGGTCGCTGTGTCATTATCCATTTTCGCAGAAAATATGTCTACATAAATGAATAGTCTGCTTGCTATATCTTCGCGCGTCCTTTGCCTTCAATATACATTGCGAATGTTAAACCCTCCATAAGTATTTTCTCATTAGGTTTCCACAAAATCACAAATCTCTTTCTTCAAAAATTTTTCTTATACGATGAAAAATTACAGCATAAAACAAAAAAATAACTTCAAAAAAACCGAATAAATAACCTCGTCAGATCGAGAGTTTCATATGATGCCATGTATGGCGCCAAACTTGTTCACAAATTGAGGATGAGTCAAAAGTTTGTTGACACTAGTATAAAAGGAATCATTTAATCAGAGTTTATACAACAGTCCACACCTGTCCACCAGCACAATTCATGCACAAAAGCCTGCGATCAATAGTACAATTTAGTGCCTAGACACACATTTCACGGGAAAAATTTGATATTACACCTTTTATTCTGTCCTTGAGTTATTCGATGTCTTAACCTTTTTGCTAAACACGCGATCTTTTATCATACCCCATAACCAGTAGTCACTGGGTGTAATTGGCCCATAAATTCTTTACAACTCCAACGGTGACTGCAAATATTTACTTACAAATGATGCAAGATTTTACCATTGATAACATATACTCCTTCAAATGACACGAGTAGGGTATTTCCAACAGGATAGGGCAACGCATCATTTTGTCGTACATTTTGTCGAGATCAAAGTTTCCCAAATCGTTGGATAGGTCGCGGCGGACCATTGGCATGGCCACCGCACACCTCTGATCTGACACCATCAGACTTCTTCCTCTCATACTTGTGCTAACATAATTTTGACTCATCTTGTATATAAATTGTCAACAATAGCTTTCTCATATCAATGATTAAAATGGCTTTGAGCCTGTGAAACCTGTGTATCCTGACGAAGAGCACAATTCTTCGAAAATTGTGGACTGTCGATAGAGAATTAGAAAAAAAAAGAACAATACCAGAAGAGAAATCAAATCACTTGCAGACTTTTAACAGCAGCAACTAAAATGAATGTCACATATAACGCAAAGAGAAAATAATGACATAATCAATATGTTATCAATATGAGAAATTATTCAGTAAAATATTTATTTGATGTGTCATGAAATGACTTCTTAAATTATTTGTCTTATTTGTGAAAAAAAAACAGAAAGAAGGAAGTCAACGATATATTTTATTCCTTGATACAGACGAGGTCAACTAGCAAGAAAAATAAATTGAATAATAAAATAGACAAAATAAAGCATTACGTTTAGTTCATTCATTTTTCTATTTTCTGGATTTACACACAACCGATGTAATTTAACATAAAATAGAAACAAAAATCTTCCCAAAGTGTAGCTTTAATCAATATCATCATTGGTTCCGTAAGCTAACAACTAATAAACCGTGATACATATATATATATATATATATATATATATATATATATATATATATATATATATATATATATATATATATATATAAATGAAATTCAAAAATACCCCATCTGAATGACCATTGCGCTTCTTTTATTAATTTTGGGGAACATGAAAACCCTAACTATATTAATTTTGAATCTTACCACTCCCTATGGTATCTTGAAGCATATGCCAATTAATATTCGTTCTAGAATTAGTAAACTGTCATCTAATAAGTATATGTTTAATAAAAACAAAGAATTGTACGAAAATGCTCCACAGAATGTGGTTTTTTTAATAAACCATCCTACTCAAAGTTATATGCTGGGAAAACATATGGACCTACAAGACAGTCACCTGTTCCTATTTACCATGAAGACTTCTTCGTTGCTAAAATATTCTGTTAATTTGATTCTTAACATTTGTCTGTAGAACCACATCTCCGCTTCTTCAAAACTTTCCTTCATCTGCAAAAAAAAAACAAACTTTCTAGCACCTTCTGCATCTAGGAAATTAGATATTACATCGCAGTCTAGCACTTTTATGTTTATAACGATATTTCACTGTTTAAATAATTTCCTTCATTTCTGGAAGGCATCATTTGCTATTCCTATAAATTTCAGATTTCTGTCTCACATTTTCCATCTTGAATTCCAAAATTGTGAATTTCTGTGTTTACTTGATTTTGAAATCTCCAGTAAGTCGTTCACTACATTATGCGCTCCTTTTTGCAGACAACCATGCATCAAGAAAACAGAAAGCACTACTAACTCTTTCTGTTTTTCCTTGACTAATTTGTTGTAGAGTTCTTTTAAACATATATGTATACAGGCGGATCACTTTTTTTGTTTGCTCGCATGAGTGTCTCGGCTGGTATAGACAAGAAAAAGAGCTTGCATTGGGTTGGATTTTTATCTTTTTCGTTCGGCCTCTGTAACTCTTGACTCTTTTCTACTGTTTGAGATTTACAAAGCAATCACACAGGCACCGAGGATGTCTCTCAGACCGCATTTATCTGTATCATTTCAATGGGAAGTGTTCATTCTTTATAATTAAGCATTGGTTACACTTTATTAGAATGCATTAGTCAATAATATCTGTGAAACCAGATCCTTTAGGGAGAGACATCAATCTATAACGACTGAAAACTATGATCTGGCGTCAAACTAAGCCTTGCTCAGTTATTAACCGTTACCATTTACGAAGAATCGCTTTATTTTGTATAGTAGCATAAATGCGTAGCCACATATCTGAGTCTTTAATTAATTTCAGAAGAAGTGATTTCCAGGAATAGTTTAATATCCGTTCCTTCAAGTTGAAGAAGCAGCGCATATTTACTAAACTTAAATGAGTTTGTCCTATATTCTCTTAATGCTAATAGTATTCGAAATTAGTTGCCTAATAATTTCATCATAGGATACACTTTTCAAAAACGAATGAATAAGTACACATAACTCTAGTAGAGGGAAATTAGTAAAGTAGTGAGAGAATATTAAACTGATTTTACTACATTGCAGTCAGGCGGGAAAGTGACAGTCATTAGGCGGCGACATTTCGTTTATCCATATTATCTATCTATCTATCTATCTATCTATGAGTGTACACGCGAGCGTGTGATGGTTAATAGACAAGTTCATTCAAATTGTCTTGGAAGCAACTGGGTCCACTATACAAAATCATTCTCCACCTACTTCTATCATAGGTCAGTATCTCCCTGCTGGAATCGTTCATTTTACATAATACTAATGCTAATCTTTGACACAATCTTTGAATCGTTATTCAGCTTCTGCTGTGGGTGAACACAAGCAGCTCCCCATACAGCTGTTACTTAGAAATGTTGTCTTCGGCAAACTGAATGTCTTGAACCACACGACGAAGTCAATGATGCTGAATATTTGCTTCGATGCTGATTGAGTTGTTTTTCTCCAAGACCCCTGTGTCTGGAAATGCGGGGTATTTAGTTGAATATATATATATATATATATATATATATATATATATATATATATATATATATATATATATATGTGTGTGTGTGTGTGTGTGTGTGTGTTTGTGTGAATCATCGATGTCTAATTTTATTACATGAATATATATAAATACCCAAGATAGGAGATGGACACTCTCTCTAACATCGTATATGACAATGTAAGATCCACATTTGGACGAGTCTGGTTCCGCAGACACACAGAAACATAACACGGACACACACTACTAGCAGTAAATGAGGAAGTTCAGAGCTGGAGAAAATGTAATGTTACGTATGAGAGATTTTTCATTGGTTTATAGACGTTGTATCACTACAGGTATAAATAATAATGAAAACTATATTTTCAACAGAAAAATTTAGTGACACTTGTAGAACCTCATTGGATGAGTCTGAAAGCTGGATTCGATTTCGAGTCCTTCACAGAAACTATGAACCAACATGACTTAATGTTTCCGGATAACATTGTAGACACTAAAAAGATCTATCGCTGAAAATTGATGGTGATGTCATGTTAAATGTCCTTTCAACTTGTAGGCGATCATAGCTCTTCACAATTTCCTTTCCTTTTCAGCTGTTAATAAATGTTGCCTTTTTGTTATATATCCTAAACCTTGAGCAGCCATCCATTTGCTTAAGATCGTAGGTAGGATATGCATTGTTTTCCTCTGTTCATATTGCTTTCTTTTGGCCCTGTGAGTATCTAAGCACTTTTTCATCATTATTTGACTTAGAAATTTCAACTTTCTCTTCCAGATTTTAAGTATAAGTGTCGTTTTTATTTCCATTCCTTTAAAACATTTGCTCTGGTATGCTCGGCATCCTTCTGTAGAACCACGTTTCTGTTGATAGAAATATCTTCTTTATATGTGAGGAGATTGTCCCAGATTCACTGTAATATAGGAAGACATAATTACGTAATAGTTCAGTACCCAATATTTCAGTACACTTTTCTTTGTGTCTAGCGAATTCTTTTGCGTTTCTTAGTACTTTGCTTAGCTTTTGAAAGGCATCTACTACTACCACTTCGGATATCAGTGTAGCACTTTGCGTCTTTTGTTAAAACTCTTTCTAGATATTTAAATTACTTTAGTTGTTTGATTTCGATATCTCCAATTTGCAATTTCCATGTTGGGTTGTTCATTTTGCTAACAAGGAAAGATATTAGAATATTCCAGAAGAAGTACTGACATTAAACTGCCTTCACACGGATAGAAAATATGTCCAGTAAATATACAAAAATCGAAAGGTTGTGTCTTCTCACCGGACTTGTTCAACCTATACAGACTCTGAGAGAATTAGAATTCGTACTTGTATCCATTTTTTGCGCCCAGAGTTTAAACAACGTAACTTAAGATATACTAATTTTTATTATTATACAACAGAATAAAAATTAGTATAAATTATGTACGAGTGTAAATTAGAAAATAAAGGTAATTTTGAAATTACGTGATGAATCCAACAAGGAGGGACTGACGCGTGCGAAAAATTTGAATGAAGTCTCCCCAAACCCATATTATCATGGTCAGATACGAACGCCATTGTGGCTTATGGCCATGTCACGTTGAAATACCAGTTCCTGTACGATCATCGAAGTTACGGATTAATGATTTTTTAAAGCGTAATTGATGGAAAATTTTATTTCAATAATTTCTAAATATTTTGCCTTTAAAAAATATAGTAAAGCAGTTTGTATTTTCATAATTTTACGCCATTACTATAAAATATAGAATTTCAAAGTCAACTATTTTCCTCTAGGACCATTTAAAAAAAATCTCAGGCGAACAGGTGGGTTTAAACCACGACGTTCAAATTAACTGTTATAGATCCTAATAACAGGGTGATTTTGATCATTGAAATATGTCTTATATAGAACATAATCTGATCTTGAAAAACATGTAGGTAATCTTGGATGAAAACGAAATTACATCTCGCATATAGTAATAATTATTTTTTTGGCCGATTCATTGTCTTTAAACTAATTTTAAATCTTTATATATATACTGCCGTCAGAGATATCGATCCGAGATGGAAATTTACCTTGCTTGAATCTCAGTTCCTATTAAGAAGTTGTTACTGTATAGGTAATCCGTTGAAGAATCATATACCTGAAAACTTTGATCGTGTACATCAATCAAGTGATGAGAAAGCGATCAACCGGTCACAACTTTCATTACTAACCATTAATATGCTGGTTGGCATTTTGGCAAATGATCCGCATTTCCTCGTTTCCTTGCCAGATACCATATGTAAATTAGGTTGCTTAACCATCACCAGATTTACTGAGCTGCTGTGAGTTCCTGTTAAATTTCGATAACTAGGAAACCGAGTTTATTTCAAGTATTACGATCGAATCGACCAGTGATATATTGGTCGATACCGTCTTTGTGTGGAAGTCATTTATACGGTGTTATCTATATAGACAGTAAAAGATGAAGGAATCCATGTAACAAAGACATGGATGATACTGGGATTGGGCTGAGAGAGAAATAAGAAGAGAAGAATGAATGGATGCATCTTTCTCGAGTCCTATGGGAGGAGTCAAATATTTAAATTCTCTGAATAACATACTTTTCTTTCTTTCTCTCTCTCTCTCTCTCTCTCTCTCTAGCTATATATCTATGTCTACATATATTTAAGTCCATTCTTATCAATCTATCTCAGTTTATTCACATATATCTAAGTCTATTCACATCTATATCTATCAATCTCAGTCTATTAACAGATATCTATCTATCTATCTATCTATCTATCTATCTATCTCATTCTATTCGCAATTGTCTATCTAACATAGTATTTTTACGTCCATTTCAAACATGGGTACCGGCAAAAAACCTTTGAAGTTATAAAAATTTTGAATCAAAAAAATCAATCTGAATGAGTGATAAAGAGAAAATAGAAGGTTGCTGGGCTGGGATGCTGTCTGTGACTGAGTCTTCTATAGCGCACCGAATAAAACGGTGGTTTCTCCTATAAAGGGAGATGAAGGTTCGAACCCTACGGGAGAACACTAATTATTATTATTAATTTGTCCCGAGTACGCGTGCCGGTAAATAATAAACGGGTGCCAATTTCAAATACGCGTAATTGCTAAGCAAATAACTTTTGAAGTAATAAAAAAAATCTGATTAAAATTAATCCCAATAATTATATCTATATTTATAATTCCGTACTTCTGTTTGTATGTCGGTTTGCTTGTGTTTTATAGACGTCTCAGCATTTCGACCTTATTTCCTGAAACTTGGTACGGGGCCTCCTTTGGTCCCTCGTAAATTTATTTGGTTTAAGAAATTCTGAAATTACAAATCAGCAGAAAAAAAATAAATCAGGTGACCGCGAGATAAGGTACGCCGGCCTTGCGCCTAGCGCGTCCAAAATTCAGAAATGAAGTCCCAGTTGTTTTTATGACATCTTTATATGTACTGTAAAAATAAGAACGAAACTTTCCCAAAATTTGGAATGAAGCCAGTTTCACCCATTGAAATTAGGAAACTTACTTGAACGTACAGCAAGTGTGTGAGTAACAAAGATTGCAGAATCATCAAGAAGATAGGGATAGACATAAACAGCACGGACATTAAGAATAAGAAGAGCAAATATCAGAAAGACTTCAAGGATTAAGGGTCAGATCTGAGCAGTTGAGGCATCAAGAATCTGAAGATAAATCATCGTTAAGACTTCAAGATCATATTCAAAATGATTCTGTGGAACAAAGTTTGCAAAGGAAAAAGCAAAACGGGATATGATCAACTCAACTTTAAGCAAGAAGATGAATGCAGTGACATTCAGCTGCATTTAATTATGATTCTTCCTATAACTATGAAGTTTCCTTGAACAAATTTGTTCTCATTGTGGCGTAGAAAAGTTGAGTAGGAAACATAATGGAATGTGTTGTTCCATTGGTAAGTCGATATTGGAACATTATCCTGATCTACCAGATTTGTTGAACAGAAAACCATAAGAACTTTAGAAAAAGATATATGGAAATACAACGTCTTCCGGATGACATCCTTCGGTGCTAGGATCATTCATGAGAGACAATTTATGACCACTTTCAATGTGCTGGGACAAGTCTATCACAGGATAAGCACTTTAACCACTAACTTGAAGAACATCATTGTTTACAGATATACTTTGTTAGGGATATGAGGTAAGCGGCTGAGAAAAAAGTAAAGATGCATATATTGATATTATCTGTAATTTCATAAAAACGCTACATAAAAAGAAGAGTTATGCGATAAATTTCAAATATGATCTAGAGGCAGATCGATCTCCTGAGTTGACAGTCAAGATAGATTTAGAAATGTGACTTCCGGAGAACATTCTCGACGATATAATGCATCTGAGTGTAATGATGTTGCTATAATAAGGAGAGGTGAAGAGACTGGATGACATCATGATATTATACTTCACAGGAGAGAGATAATAAAAAGCATGGGGAACATCGTTGTTCAGATTATGCCTTGGAATATTAATTGTAAATGGAGACGGATGGATAATAACCTAAGCATCTTCAAGGCGCGCTAGAGCAGAAGCTGGTGAAAACATGACTGTATTTGCAATGGATTTCCATGCCTACTATTTGATGATGAATTCGAATACATTCAATCATCAACACATTATGCCAGTATGCCAAAAAGGAATCAGAGAGATTAGTATAGCTTAGGAGGAACAAAAGACAACTGATATTTGAAGAGTATGCACAATTGAAAGATGAAATCAAATCAATCTGCTGGCCAAATTTGTATCTTGCCATCCAGTTTTATGGGAAGCCTGTAGAAACATGTATGAAAGAACACAATGATTTATGTTAGACAATATGCAAATCAAAATTCATTCATAATCATTACCTGCAATTCAAAATGGAAAGAAAAATAAATTGCTTGAAGAACAGTCGCATATTCATAAACATGATCTTACATCCAGGGTTTTTAGACTGAAAATCATCAAAATGATGGTCTTGCAAAAGATATAGAATTTGGTAACGTTAGGTGCTATATGTACACTATAGAGTGGAAAAACATAGGCTACGTAATGTTCACATTTTAAATTGGTCGATGGAGCAAGTTCATTCCAATCAAATTGCTAAAATCATTTTTGCTTAACTACTAAACCCAACTGAAGGCAGATCACTGTATGAAAGGGTAAAATCACAAATATCCATGGTCCATGTAATGTAATGAATAGAAATTCTACCTGTATAAAAGACAGCATGCGAACCAAATGATATCAAAGATGCTTTTTGCAAGAGACAAAGACCGGTGAAGATGAGTCATCATACATTAGAAGAAAATCTGCAGATGGTAGATTTTAAGCAATGGTTGGTAGCCAGTATGAAGTTGATAATAGGTGTATTGTCCTATCCTTTTCTTCTGAAAATATTTCATGCTAAAATCAACGCTGAATTTTGCAATTCTGTGAAATCCATCAAGTATGGATTAAAAATATGTAAACAAAAGTTCAGATGCTGCTATATTTGTTCTTCAACATCGAAATAATCTAGATTGTCAGTAATTACCAACATGGTCGATACATCAGTTGCAATAAATATTTCTGGGGGATATTCAGTTTCCTCATTCATGAAATATATCCAGTGTTCCAAACATTAGAAAATGGACAAAGAGTTTATTTTACGCCTGAATTTGCTGCAGCAAAGGAAATGAATAAAGGTAAACAACTTTAACATCTTTCTTCAAACTGTGTTCCAATGATCCATTTGCCAAGATATTATATTACCACGAGGTACCATTATATTACACTTGGAATAAATCGAGTAAGAATTGAACCAGAAGAAAATCGGATCACTAGGCAATTCAAATATCAGATTTGGTAGTGCACTTGGTCATGTATATACAGCGCATTCAAATTATCAGGAATGTTTTTGCTTAAGAATTTTGTTGCCTGAATTTCAACGTCCAGTGTCTTTTGAAGACCTTCAGATGGTTGATGGAATTGTTTACACGACTTACAGAGAAACATGCGATAAAATAGGACTGCTTGAGGACGAAAACTAGTGGGATGCAGCACTCTCAGAGGCATCAGTGTCAAATACTGCAAAAAGAATTAGATCTCTTTTTGCTAACCTTATTAAAACCGGCAGAGTCAAGAACCCTAAAGGCCTGTGGAATACACTTAATGATGATCAATCTGAAGTCTTTCTTCGCCAGGTACATTTGAGATTGTTTATTGCTTCAAGAAATTTATAACTATCCACTGTTTGATATTGAAAATCGAATCTTGGCAATGGGAGGTGATGAATTACCAAAATATGGATTTGTATCGGCTGTCAGAGGGGCAGGTAACCGATTAACAACATAACATTTAAGAGAACTCATATAATCCAAAACAGATGACTATATTCAAAATCATATTGGGATACTCAATGATGAACAAAAACAGTCACACTCATGTACCAGAAGGGAGGTATTTTCCGAGATGCTCCAAGTGGAAATGGGAAAACTTTAGCAACAACTTTGATAGTAACCAAACTCAGAAAAGAATGCTGAATTGCCCTTGCAGAAGCATGATCTGGAATGGCTTCCACATTACTACCAAGGGGTAGAAATGCTCATGTTGCATTCAAACTTCCACTTGATATTTATACGAATGAAATACCAGTCTTTGACATTATCAAAACTTCTGGGATGGTAGAAGTTATAAGACAATATCAGTTGATTAAATTTGGTGAACGAACTATAATGGATAAGAGGACTCTGGAGGCTATTGACTGAATGTTAAGTGATAGGAGAAACAGCCAGTTTCTGATTGGAGGAGTCACCGTACTTTTATCTGGAGTTTTCAGACAAATCCTTCCAGTTATACCAACAGGAACAAAAGTTGATGAGATTCAAGCATGTTTGAAATTTTTCAGACTTTGGCAACATGCCAAAACCATAAAACTGAAAATATATTCGAGAGCTTTACTGTCAAATAATCGAATGTCTATAAAGAATTTTCCAAAAGATTATTTTTCCCAACTGATGTAACAATTCCTTTTAGTGATTGCATTTTCCACTAAAACTAAACTTTGTAATGACCATGAATAAATCCCAACGACAGATCTTCTAAGTTGCTGGTATATACCTTGATGAATCATGTTTTTTCCCCATTGACAACTTTATATTGCATGTTCATGAGTTGGAAGCAAAAATAATCTGTGTATTTTCACTGCATCAAGAATAAAAAAGACATTGTTTATAAAGAAGTTCTTTCATGAAGATGTTTCAATGATCATTCTCAATTTTGTTGATCATTTCTTGTTCTTATATTGGAATCATTTAAAAAATGTAATTTGAATATACATACTTTAATAAATTATAATAATTTAAGAAGATAATTTGAAAATTGTATTTCAATCGTTATATTTTTATGTTTTTAGGTTCTTGTTTAGTTTCATTTTTCTTCTGATTTTAGGATATTGAATTTGAATATTTATCATTAGATATTAAGATTAGAATAATTTTGAAGATAATTAGAATATTTTATCTGAACTGTTATGCGTTCATGTCTGTTATGATTTTGTGTTAAAGAAGTTTATAAAATGCTTACATTTTTATGCAGTAAGTTATTTCATACCAAGCACTTCTGCTACTATATATATATATATATATAGGTGTGTGTGTGTGTGTGTCTGAGAGTTATAAAGAAGGCAAATATCTCATTTTAAATACAAAATAGACGAAAATCATATGCGATATAAAATAATTTTTAGTTAAGAAATAAAACAAGAAATACAATTAATATTATTTAAAAGATGAGCCATGAATTCCAACGCAAATTTGCAAATAAAGATAATTTGATCTCTATTTATTTTAATTTTAACTATGAATTCATTAACAGAAAATATATTTTGTATTCACGTAGTCAACATGCAATCATATGTGCATTAATTTTGATTAATAATTAGCCATATATATTACTACAACAAAGTATTACATCTCTAAATTATTTTACTTCCAGGCCCGTCTCCATAAACTATTTATTCTTCCATCTGTGAATGTTACTCAAACTAATTTTAATGCGAAACATGCGCTTCTAAACATGATAGGATTGCCAATGGAATTTGTGCCCTTCCCATTAACGACATACTTCTGATCCCTTGCACTGCTCCATCGCCACGTAATTCCGTTTTGTGTGTTTGAGTTTGACTCCTGATTTATATCCTGTATATATGTATGTAAAATTATAGAAATGATTGATTTTAATATGGCTCACTATAAATGTGTTTATGCGAATAAATATCTCTCTGAAGCAGTTCAAACTTTCTCTTTTCTCTCAGTATGATGCTTATCGATATCATAATACGATTCTACCATTGTTGTAGAAGAATCTTGCAGGGCATTGTCTAATGCGCATTTTGTAAATCCTTTCTAATGAGAAAGAGATTCACTGATACGAGTTCTTTAAATTCAAATGGAGAATGTCCAGAAGTAATGATATAATGAGGAAATTAGGATTAGAAAGCGACATTGATTGGCGAGAAAGGAACACAGATGAATTGCGGTTGCCTAAATAGACGAAGAAAGTCTTTTAGGCGAAGTCAGCAGCGTTTGACGAAAATAAATAGAAAGTCGACGACAGTAAAGAAAGGAGAGAACGGGTCATAGAGAGTTAAACAATAGAAATATTGTGAATGACAAAAGCAAGATTGAAAGATAAAGATTCAAATGTACAGAGTGTAATGGAAATTCAAAGAGAAATAGAAGAATGCACAGAAACACAATAAAATAGAGAGAGAAATATTGACGCGGGCACACAAACACAAACAATAAACATAAATGCCATCGATAGAAACTCACATAAAAAGAGTAACAGACACAGAGAGGAGTATATACAGAAACATACATACACACATAAATATATATTATTTATTTGAAATTATAAAAAAAAAATGTTCTAAAATCGCTTCACAAATGCAAGTGTTTCAGCACTAAAAGTCTAACGGTTGCTTTATTTTCTTTCTCCTCCACCCTCTTCTTCACCATGTCTTACATGGATTGTTGAACAAATTATCACTGTTCGTTTATATTGATACTATCCACTGACAAATTTTATGTCTGACATAAGTAACCATGTTGAAGTCTCCGTTTTGAGTTAGCTTATGTCACGTCAAAATAATTTATTCTTACTTTCATCTTTATATTTTATATTTTTATATTATTTTATAGGGTTAAAACAAATAATACAATAAACTTGACACTTTGTTAGCATTTAAGTTCAATTATTTAAAATAAATTGTACAATTAATTTTGATCTTAATATATGTCTAAAATTTGATTGGTTAATAGAGGTCGTCCCCTAGCCTGTTTATAATCTTTAAATTTTGCTTTCCCTTTGGACGCAATCTTCTGACCTGAGGATTGAGTTCAGGCACAAAACTGACTATTGCCACTCGGAGTTGAACTCGGTGTCCATTTTTATATTTTATATCTATATTCGCTCTATTCCTGATATACATATTTGAGCTATTAATATGTAAATATGTTTTATCATGATATATATATATATATAAATTGTGCAACAAAGAAAAACAGAGAGAATGAGATAAAGAAAGAAAGAAATAATGAGAGAGATAATGTGAAAGAAACGAGATTGACAGGTATTGGGAGAGCTACGCTGTCGTATATAGAGAGAGACATAAGAAAAGAGAGAATGAAATAGAAAGAAATAGAAAGAGAGAATGCGGAACCGGAAAAAAGTATATTGTAACTATTCTGGTTTTCAATCAAATGGCTACTTTTTAAAGGAATCTACTTTTCAACGGGAAAATACTTATGCTGGAATTGCATTGTCATTAAATTTAGCATAACTCTTTTGATAGATATTTCCAAAACTGGCTCCGATGTTAGGACCGACATTTTTCAATGGTTGTCTCGTGGGCGATGCAGGAGGGGGTAAAGCAAGGTAAAATAATTGGAAGATGAGATCAAATTTAGTGAAAAAAACAAGATAGAAAATATATAAATTAACAGAAGCGATAGAGAAAAATCGAATAATGGATTAAAATAAGAGGCGAAAAGTTGTTGAGTTTTAAAGAAATGTGCATGAAATTGCTGAAGAGATTACAAAAAGGAGAAGATGATTGAAGTAGAAAAGAAAAATTAAAAGAGAAGACGAAGTTAAAAAAAAAAAAAATATTCAAAGTAAAGACTAAGATAACAAATGGAAACATGCCCACTCAACAAATAATGAAAAGATTGTCATGGTTTCAATATTGATTGTCTTAAATTTGGGATATTCTGCAAGAAATTTAAATAAATCAAATAATGAATTTGCATATTTAAATTAACATCAAGCTGAATTTGACATATTGCCAGGGAGAATTTGATAAATGATATTGCTTGCAAGACGAAAAATGATAGGAAAAATTCTCTTCCAAAAGACGAAAAAGAAAGCTTATGAGTAAATTAATAAATAAGAAGCTATGACGGGTAAAGTATTAGAAAGGAATCCGATTCGAAAAGATATTGAAATAAAGTAGAAACCTTTCCCTTATTGTTTCTTTTTTCCTTAAATATTTGTCCGGGAAAGAGAAGTTCACATGAAAGATCATTTCGAATTTGAATTTGGGTCATATGAAAGGAAGCAGTGTACATATATTTTTTTTTATCATAGGAAAACTCGAATTTTTATAAGTAGCTTAGAATTTTTACCAATACTCGGTTTTCTTAATTCCGTGAAAGAATTAGTACTGAAGTTACTGAGTCATCTGATAAATAGAAAATTTAGACATTTTAATTGGTTTGATAGTTTCATTATTTAGTTTACAGCTTATCAACCAGTAGTGTGTTATTTAAAGCCAAAGCGGATTTTAGATTGTAAGTATAATTGCTTTTTAATGAGTGAATTTTGCATTAATAATTTTTGGAAAATAATAGTGATTATTCAGACAGAAGTCTTAATATTTAAGAAACAGCTGGGAATTCACATGTATTTATAACTTTTCCGAAAAGCAAAGTGCGTCAAGAAATATAAGACATTCAAATGCAATTTTGAGCCGCTATTCATTAGCAGAATTAATTTAATTCCAGAATATGATATAATGTGACTTATTTAATAAGACTTATTCTTAATTTTACTATTTTGCCTTTTTGGTTTGCTTATTCACACTGCATCGATAGTAAACCTTCCTCAAGGTTTAATTATATTAACGTACATTCATAAATGAGATTCTTATAAAAAATCGTATAAACCTGTAAGGAAAGACATAAAAAAGAATGAAACGAATATACGACGAAACCCGTGTAGGAGAATAAGTAATTTTAAAAAAGAATTAACTTATGCTTAACGGAATTTAGCTTATATATATATATATATATATATATTAACCTTGAACTCGCGCATGCAGACTAAGTTATAACGTTCTCACTGACTTTGTTTATAACAGTGCTCGGAAAAATTGTGTAGAGTGTGTTCGTCTCACAAAATAGTTTCCATCAGTTACCTTCGCTTGTGCAGCAGTTTCAGACCAGTGTAACATTTCCCTGGTCCATCACAGATTATACTCCCCAGATCTCTTTCCTTGTGACATTTTCCTCTTCAAAAACCAAATCCCACTTGAAAGAAACAAGAGTTGAAGACGTCAAGTAAATCCAAAAGACAGCTGAGCTCTATTCCTAAAAAATACTTCCAGGAATGCTTCCGTCAATCTCAACGACAATAAATAAAGCGTGTAGCTTCGGAAGGGGACTACTTCGAAGGAGATTGAATGCTGAATTAATATATATTGTAGTTTATCTTACTAGTTCCGATATTTTTTGAACAGACGTCGTAGATAGATAATTTCACTAATTTTACTTACATGCAATATACACGACAGAGATTGTAGAAATTGGAATGAACTTTTCAAATTTTTCGGTCAGCTTGTGATGTAGGACACTCCTCCTAGTGACCATCTGTGACTGAGGGTTGCGTGATGTTCAAAGTAGTTGTGCTAGCAGTTTCCATTACACAGAGACCTACACGTGCTCCTAACTTCAACCAAAACTGTTTGCTAGCGTTTCTGATTGTGGGCATTTGAGAATTGTTGCCCGTGTTCGGCATAGCGAACGCAAAAATGATATTATGAATATGATTGGACAGGCAAATGGTAAGACCATAAAGATGAACGGACAGCAATGGAAGCAACTGCAAGGCAGATAGAGATCTCATCAACGCTAGATCAATACGGACGATTCAAAAACCTTCACTTTCAGGAAGAATATTCACATACAGACTTCCAGACAGAATATTGTACCTACGCCCCAACATTGTCGTGTTTGTTTCCAGTTTCGTTCTGAGATATCTCCCTAGTGGATCGAATGGGAATCAATTGTATTCATTGATGAGGGCAGGTTACCGAAGTTTTCTGGGTACACATACTTGATTATATATATATATATATATATATAAGTGGACACTGAGGTCAAGTCATGAGGCGAGAATATGCTTCATGTTTGAGACTGCATAATCTTCAGGCGATACACAGACACGCGCATATCTATCTATCTATCTATCTATCTATCTATCTATCTATCTATCTATCTATCTATCTATATATATATATATATATATATATATATATATATATGACACAAATGTAAGATTTAAGTTATACTATTTATATGGTTAAAAGTGCACAGTATCAGATTGTATATAAATATAAAAGTGGGCACTGAATTCAACAACGACCTGCGGCAATGTGCTTCATGGTTGAACACTTGATGACCTGAAGATTACGTTCAAGTATGAAACAGACTCTCGCATGTCATTGTTTAATTCAGTTTCCCCATATATATATATATATATATATATATATATATATATATAAATGTCAAAAGGAAAAACTGTAGTGGTTACTGACGCGTTTCGTCCAATGTGGACTTTCTCAAAGCAAAAAGCGAAATGAATTTAGTGAAACAAAATACCAATTGTTTTTTAACGTATTATTTATTTCAATTGTATCATGGTACCTCATTTGATGGAAATTTAGTGAATTTAATATTATGAACACGTAAGCTTTCATTTCAAAATCAATTTTCCTTTATCTCCTTTGACTATAAAATAACAAAACTCAACCAGCCACAATACTCTGTGACTTTGGAAATTCAAAATTGAGGTCGTATTTATAGTCCAGCAGTGAGTAGCAGTTGTTACCCATTTATTGAAGAACTGCTTTTTACAGTAAAGTTATTTGGCATTGTAAACCAATGAGAATTCATGAGAACTATTTTTAAATAAGTTGCTGATTAATATTTTATGTTAATTCTTACTCTTCTTATGTAAGTTAATGAACAGTGTTATTTGCTTACTACGGCATATGTTTAGACTACATATCTTTCTCTATCTTTATATCTGTATGTGCATATATATATATATATATATATATATATATATATATACATACATACATATATATAAATGGAGATAATAAGGCAAAGTGTAAAAGCTATTTTAACGAGGCGTATCGGAAGTCAACATCTTTTAGGTTTGGCTTCTTCATACTGTAAGAAAATACAAAATTGTTTAAGGAAAATGGTCGTCAGATCTGATGAGTTATATATATATATATATATATATATATATATATATATATATATATATATATATATATATATATATATATATAAGTGAACATTGAAGTCAACAATTAGAGGCGACTGGTTGTATATATGTTCCTAATGGAGTCTGGTAAATGGAACATAGAAGTAGAAACCACAAATATTTTAACTGCATCGACCTGCAGAAATGACTAAAAATAATGGAGCTTTAAGGATAAAAAAGAAAATCATATACATGATAGAGTTCAAAAGTGACTCCTAGTCATTGTAGGAAAATAATTATTTCCAACCTCTAACCTCTCTCTCTCACGGGCGGGATGTGGCAAGATACAGACCTAGCGGAATCCATCCTTTTCCAGGTAAACTCATATCCAATGTCTTCCAATCTGAAGTGATTTTTAGTTATTGCCTTCAATCTACGAATCTGTGTTATTACTGAACTAGCTACATGCACAGCTACCGATCCCAGTCTTTGATGCTAGATGGTTGTTGACCATACAACAAGATTCGTCCACTATTAGAAGGGTCTGTATTTTTAATCCTGTTGTTTGTTATGCCATCATCCTCATCAGAAAATCTTGATAGAGGAAGCAGTTTAGTCACCGATGATCTATATGTTCATCCAGTAGTACCTGGATACATCATATCAGAAACACTGGTATCTGATCAAAAATATATCAGTACACAATTGCAAAAATAAGAAACGACAATACCTTTCCAACTACCTAGAATATCCGTTTTCTCCAAGCGATGTTAACTCGTTAAACAATGATAGATCTTCTTACTTCTCCTGTAATGAAGATACTTTAATAACGTTCTTGATAAAGTCTGGATTAACTTTCATATATATACTGTCGTGCAGCGTCAAACATTTTCTATTTTCCGTCTCAACGCACGCAGACATATTTCTCATAATCCACGCAGAGACGTTTCACTTTTCATTGCACACATTTCTCATTTTAATGTCGTTAACGCTGGCACATTCAGTTTCGGATTGAATGATGATTGGCGTCTAATTGAGAATTGAATATGGGGGCATGTATTCAGATGATCCCAGAAATTGTCACTGAGTATTGCTTTATGATATATCAACAGAGAAAGGTCATCCCGTCTCAGCTCTACTCTCTCTCTCTCTCTCTCTCTCTCTCTCTCCCTCTTTCTTTCTTTATCTCACCTTGGATAAAGAAAGTTTCTTTTAGGAAAAAATATTTTTAAAAATCCGGAAATAATCTTCTACTTTTGTCTCTCTCAATTTCCCTCGCAGTCTCTGTCTCTGTCTGTCTGTCTGTCTGTCTCTCTCTCTCTCTCTCTATATATATATATATATATATATATATATATATAACACAAATACATATGCACACACATACACACATATATATATGTGTATATATATATGTATATATATATATATATATGTATTTCACCTACAGGTCCTTACTAGATTAAATATTCGTTAATTTTTATATGTTTATGTTAAATTTGTAACCTGTAGGTGATATTACTTGCTTTGTCAAATTTTCTTGATTACACATCGGTTCTCTTATAAAAGACCTTCGTTTTTAATTTTCCTACACCCATCATTTTTCCCCTCTCTCTCTCATCTTCTGGATTTTAAGTTTAGATCATATCTTTTGTATTGTGCGTAGTGTCAAAACAAATGTATACACTCATTTCCGGTGTCTGTCTGTTGATTTTAATTTAGGTCTGCGAATCGGTAGCAAATTATGCATCGAAAAATAATTCATATTTATCTGTATCTCACCCATTTAAACCGTTATTTAACTCCTCTCTTTAAAACTTCTCACTGTTTAATTTTAATCCCGACCTTCATCTTTAGGTCCTCCTGTTCTTCTTTCTTCTGTTACACCCTCCCTCTATAGCTTTTATACATCTCCCTCTCACAGTTGTTTCCCACTCCCACACATACACTCTCACTAAAATTTTATTTTTTGTTTTCCATACCCGGAGTTATATTTTCCGATTTCTTTTTGAATTTGTAGACCAGATGAATTGGATCGGGATTACGATACCAATGTAATTAATTATAACCATGGGATACTAGTGTTTGAACTTTTTTAAATATATTCTTACGCTTTCCTGGATATTGAGTTCTACCTGGATTCTATCCTTTTGGGAATTTATTTATACACAAACATACTTACACACACACACATAATTTTATTTATTGTTTTTCCAACATTCATAAAAGTAACTGGCCACACATGCATAATAACTAAATATACATAAAAAACATAAAAAATTGATTTAATAGAAATAAATCCCATTTATCCATTTTAATGTAAGACAAAAGTATTCGTACAAAACAAAAAATAATACAGAATCTTTAATACTCACTGCTACAATAATCATCGTCTTCTTGTAGTTCTCAATTAATGAATTGCAAGTTTTAGTTGTTATTTATTTCATTTTTCTTCATATATGGTTTTCAAGTCCGAGATATTTGTTGGAGCTCTCCATTGCATTGGAATTTTCAAATAACGTCACAGATTCTCGATTGGGTTTAAATCTTGGGACTAACTTGGCTATTTCATGATATTTTCATTTTTTTCAGCAAACTATCTTTTAGTAGATTTTACAGCGCGCTCAGGATCATTGTCGTATTGGAAGATACAGTCAAGGTTTTCAACTGAAATCATTAAATTTGTTTTTAAAATATTTTGATATGATAGAGTATTCATTCTACCAGATATTACTGATATATTATCAGTAACTTTTGCAGAAAAAAATCATCTCCAAACTATCCATTACCCTTCACGGGCCTGTATGTAAAAGTCATATCTACCTGCTCACGTTATGAATAACCTCCCATTGTTAAACGGAATACTTCTCAGTGATATCATTAATACACACGCTAAACATTGAAGTGAGACTAGCAACAAATGTAAACGAATGACAAATGTAATTTTGTCTACATGGCAACACAGCACTATCTGCCCTAAAACTTCTTTAAGCGTTTAACCAAAAACCGAAGGATTTACCAAAATATGTTTAAATGGATTTTTGTCCATGTTTAGTGTAAAGAACAGGCCTCCAAAGTTTGTAAAAGTATTTTTGTTATACCATATATATATATATAATATATATATATATATATATATATATATATATATATATATATATATATATATATATATATATATATATATATATATATATATATATGTTGTGCATTTAGGCAGCAATCCTTTATTTACGCATGTTTCATTAAAAAGGACACTGAAGGTAGTATGATTAAGCTTTTTACTTAATTTTTCTTGTGTTCGAACAAGGGATTTCCTTTTTGGGACACAGAGTGTGTAAAAACTGTCTACATGTTCTATAATTCTGAACGCTTTCGGCTATACTTTTAACCATTACCAAGGATGACTCTATTTTTTTCCTTTTAATTGAATGTGTGCATTATCGTATGTTTTTAGTGTTATAGAGATGGATTCGGTTTGATCAGGAAAACTGTACCATAAGGGGTATTTGAACAGTTTCTACACTCTCTATGTTCCAAAAAGAAAGCTCTTGTTCGAACACAAGAAAAGTAAATAAAAAGCTCGTAGTAGCTTGTCTGTCGTTTTTAATGAAGCATGCATATTATATATATATATATATATATATATATATATATATATATATATATATATATATGTATGTATATATATATATATATATATATATATATATATATATATATATATATATATATATATGTGTGTGTGTGTGTGTGTGTGTGTGTGTGTGTGGTGGGTGTAGTTGTTTATCTAGAAATCGAACTTACCCTCAATAATAAAACGTTTAAACCATACCATAAAGGTAATGAGACCCCCACATATATTAATGTTAATTCTAACCTCCCTAATGCCATTTTGATACCTACCACCGTCACCACTAGGATGAGTCGATTATCACGCAACATAGACATTTTTAATAAGAATAAAGTATTGTATGAAAATACTCTCCATAAAATTGTTTTTTAAAAGTAAATAATCTTATTTAACCCCATAGATATCACTGAAATATCTAAAGTGAAATGTTGACACAGAAAAAGAAAAATTATATGTTTAACTCCCTCACCCTTCTGCAAACTATCAAATATTATTATCGGGCAGTATTTTCTAAAGGTAATAAACATTTAAAAAACAACCCTCTAAGTAAGATCTTCTTGGAAAACGATTAAAATTAGTTTCCCCTGCAAAATTACCAACTTCCATATTAAAAAATTAAGAAATTTCTATGGGATTAACAACAATACTGATATTGAAGTCTCCTGTAATCTAAAGAAAATTGTCCAGTATAGGGAAAATGCATCTCTACTAGCGTTATATATCGTGTAACCATTTCCCCAAAAGAAAATATAAAAATTATGTTTACATTGGAATTTTCGCGGGGCGGGATAAAATAGATATTTTATACCTATAGGCACACATTTTCTAACCCTAAATTAAAATAACAGATAGCTCTTTCAAAATCATGAGGGAGAAAGTTTTGAACTCATAGATACGCGTAATAGTCTTAGGGATAACTTGCAGAAATATATCGTTAACAATGACACATGTAACTGTAGAAATAAAAGTAAATGTCCACTAGATGGAGTTTGCAAAACTGAAGGAGTAATTTATAAAGCAGAGGTAAAATATACAAATTGCCAGACCAAAATATACGTAGGATATACTGAAGGTTGTTACATCAGAAGATGGTATAAACACGCCATCATTCTTGCTAGAAAGACTAAGCCAACTTTGAAAGTTAAAAAGAAAAAATAATAAAGATCTGATTGTAAAATTGGAAACATTAAAACGCCAAAGCTTACAACAATCATAGTGATATCTGCAATCGTTGCCAGGAAAGAAAAATTAGCAATAATAACATTTTGAAGCCCAGAAAACCTTCTGAATGGGAGATCGGAAATAATGACACAGTGCATACACAAAAACATTTCTTTTTGTTTTCGTATGAACCAGGATAAATGTATATACATTTCATGTAATCCTCTTCCGATACAATTCCAATACCCTTGATTTTTTTCATTCCATTCTATTACACTTCACTATGTGCGTTTATTTATTTTTAAATAATAAAGTGTTAGGAAATTATTTAGCCCGGAACGTCTGGAGATACAGATAGTTTCAAACCAATATAGCTGATCTATTTTTTTAAGTGAAAAGCCCTTTATGATAATTTTTCTCTTCTTTTCTTTATACGAGCTGCCAGATCAATAATAGATCATTACATTGTTGAAAACTTAAATCATTCACCTGCTGAAACTAAATTGTTTATTCGTAGTTCGTTCGAATGTTTTGTTTCCATACACGGATCAAGTATTTCTCTATTTACTTACAAACACAATAAATGTTTAACTGCTTTATTCGACTTTTACGTTTTCGTCACGTTTTTCCGGTCATTAGATTTCATCTACATGAATAGATGATATCTGTACACCTTTCTTTGAATGAAAAACAAAAGCTCAAAAGAAAAGAACTTCGAGGATTATTAAAAAAGAAACAAAAAAAAAAAAACTGGAATATAAATTTTACATTTGCAAAGAACATTATCCTAGGACATTTTATTTAAAAATATATCTACAATTGGTTTATGATTAAAAACCTGGATGGAATTTAATTAAATCTATACTAAATGTCTTTAGAAGTTCAAATCTTTTACAGATACAGAATAGTTCATATGACTCACTTTTCAGACTGCAAGTATCGCACATACTCTGTTCCTCGGGATCTGTTGACTTGTGTACTTATGAAACTTTAAGTCAGAAAGAGTCCATCTTTACCATTTACAAAACTAATATTCGCTCGTGCATTGATTACTGTTGCCATAACTCGTCAGGAGCTCTTGCTACTGATTTGGAGTTTCTAAACAAAATCCAAAAAACAGGATTTGTAATGGAATCAATTCTGCCTTGACATCTCGAATTCAGTCACTTTCTTACCGGCGTCTTGTGGCTCCCTTTGTCTTCTCTACAAATATTTTATGGAATCTGCTCTGACGAGCTTTTTAACCTGTTGCCCGGACTACGTGAGTTTAAGCGTTCTACTAGATTGGAATCTAGGTTCCACTCTTTTACTGCTGATTTAGCTAAAAGTATCCGCCACTTCTTCTGTGACGAAAGACATGTCTTACCTCAGAATTCGAAACGAGCACGAACGTGTCTTGCCTGCAAAGTAATGACAAAAAGAAATATGGCCGCTATTGAAGACGCGCCGCATCGAAGAAGGTCGGCAGAGGCAAGTCGCCCGGTCTGGATGGTTTGACATATAAATTGTATATGAGGCTGTCGCACATCTTTGTTCCGATTTTGACTCCAATGTTCAACAGCTGATTCCGGCAGGGGTCTCTCCCCGACCGGTTTTCCAGGCGTGTGATCACGCTGTTGAAAAAGGGCAAGCGCGTAAAAATAACTTGTGTATATCGAAGAGTTCATTTTACAATATTCTCGATGTAGGGTAACACACACACACACACACGCACGCGCGCACACACACATATATATAATGTGAGGGTGGGGTAAATATATGCATATATATGTGTGTATGTGCATACATATATGTATATGTATATATGTGTATGTACATATATATGGATACGTGTGTAAATGTATATATATATATATATATATATGTTTGTGTATGTATGTAAGTTTATGTATATGTATGTGTATCGATATATGTTTATGTATATGTGTACGGGTATATGTATGTATATTTATGTAGATATGTATGTGGTGTGTATGTATGCATATATGTATGTGGTATATATATATATATATATATATATATATATATATATATATATATATATATGTATTTATATATATATATATATATATGTATGTATTTATATATATATATATATATATATATATATATATATATATATATATATATAAATGTAAAGATATTTTATTATTACCTTTACATCTTCTTTCATTTCGAAATGGTTTTCAAATTAGACTTTAATTACAAAATATTACTCCTTAACTGTTATTCACAATATTAAAAATAATAATGGTATTATTTGTTTTGGTTTATTGATCTTATATTCAAATTATATTTATTTCCTAGTTTAACTTGTTGAAAAATTAAAACGATTAAATTACTGTCAACCGTTAACGCAAAAATATATAAAGCTGATTTTTTCCAAACTAGCCGCAATATGCCCGCATACGTGTGGCATTTGAAAACTATCAGATTTAAGCATGTAGATATTAAAACATATATATGTTCCCCTAATTTTGTTGGAATGAGACAAATTATGGATGAAAAAGTAAAATAGATTAATTGAAAAGAGGCAGAAGTAAAGCAATGGACACGGAGAGAATAATGAGGTAAAAATAGAGAAAAGCTTAAAAAATAAGTATAAAATAAGAAAATGAAGAAAATGAAAATGAAAGCAAGTAGAAGAGATAGTAAAAGAATAAATATTTAATGAATAAACGAAACACATCGAAATAAATGAAAAGGAACTGAAAAAGGCGATGAAGAATATGGCTGATATCCATATCAAAAATAATTTGGGAAAGAGCGGGAAATTGCGAACATCTAGAAAGCAACAATATCTAAAGCAGAATACTAAATAGAACTTTTGAATATTGTGGAGATTTGCTGTAATTTTGATTCCAGTCTAAGCCACCAGTGACTATTCAGATGATCACTATGAATGGAGAAAAAATGAAAAGAGAAAACATAGAGCTAAATAAATTTTACTCGAGAATCATACTTCAAAAATGCCAAACGGCAAAACGCCAGAATCTGAAGGAATCCTCGAATCTTGCTTTAAGATTTTCAGTAGGGTACATTCTAGACTATCTTCGGCAACTGCCTGAAAAAGTCGAATTCCCAGAATAGCCAGACTTTGAAATTACAAAGTTGGCTAGCAATTATAGACCAATAACCTACCTATTCAGGTAGATTTAACTGAACAGATAGCAGAAAAATATACCTCAGCATAGGAAGCAGAGTAATTTGACAAGACGTTGATAAATTATACAGGAGAGTAATGGAAAAATAAGGATCTAATCTAAAATGAACGGTTGACTCTCAAAAAACGATATTACAGAGAACCCTGTCAAACGACGGATTTAACGCAAAAAAGATATACGACATGATTCTTTATAGCTGGATATTAGGACGCCTCCGATCTTTAAGAAAATTGAAGCACTGTCGAGAATCAGAGCGTCTTCCATAAGTATTCCGTCCTTTCAGGATATGTGCTGTCATGAATCAAAACAGCTTGTATTCTCTTGTATTCTCTGCCTCTTACCAGCCGTGTTTATGTCCCTTATGCTATCCATTCATAGATACTCGATTGACAGATTACTAGCTTTTTTTCTGCTCCGCCTACCCGCAATTGTTACATTCTTCGTACCGTTTTTCCTCATTATGTTCCCCAGTATTTTCAACTATTTCATAAAATCTGTAAAGCTGACTCGATCACCTGAGGAACCCTTAAATAAGGCAAGTATATAAACAAAATTGTTTGTTAATTCTTAGTTGTCTTTTTCTTAGACATAATGACATTAAATCTAATCTTGGAAATCCACACATGGTACGGATTCTACCAGACAATGTAAAAGATCAAACACATTGAATAATTTATAATAAACAAGAATTTGAAAGACACTATTTACAGTGGCGACATTGGAATTGGATTTAGGATATTGAAATGATATTAGTAATAACCAAGAGCAAAATTGTAATCACATAACTGATAATAAAAACAGTGAGTTTATTAATTGCAGAGAAACGCTATAAATACTTCGAAGTTCTCGAACTCAACAGAATAAAAAGGAATGAATAAATAGAAAATAAATAATAGAAACTTCAGAAGAAAATACGCGCATAGTTCACATTCGCTGGTGATGTACAAAGGACCATTCATCGGTTGAACAAAAGAGAAAAGTAAATTAAGAGAATGACTAGTTGGCAAATTAACGACGATGCACAAAGCTCTCAAAGACGACAAAGAACACATTATATGTGAAAAGGAAAAATACTTTTAGTTTAGATCGAAGACTGTGTCACTAAATGCAATTTGTAATTTAAAACAATATATGTAGCATTTCAGCAAAATATGATGAAAGGCGCTTTAAACAGCGCAAAAATGAAGAAAAGTTAATACCAGGAAAGGAAAACAGAAAAGGAAAGAGATTCACGGATTAATTAAAAGATAACTAGAAAATATCACAGGAAAATAATCATTGGCATGGCTACGCAGAGGAAATTTGATGTGGAAAATACTATCGTTACTGTAACTGAGAAAAAGTACATCACCGTGAATTAATAGATCAAGGAGGGTATTGATACTTCTATCACATATAACTAACGTCTGAGGAATAATATGACTTTGTAAACAGCATAAACCATGGATTCAATAAACCGTCATTTGTAGATGTCGTCTATAGAAAATATTGACATAACATAGATTAAGCTTTGTAGATAAGATATAGAATAAAACAAAATACTGATATTTTGTATCCAAACCGACAACCGCTCTCAAGAACCAGTCCACGAGATTTAAAGAGTATGGCCCTCGCTAAGACCTTCAGGGTTCATTCGCTTAAAGCCGTGTTTAGAAAGAGCTCTTAGAAAGACTTTGTATACAGCTGGCATTTTAAATATTTTTGACGCCATGTATGATGGCGTTGTGATAATATCTCGTTCTGACGAGGCTATTTTAGAACAGGACTCGAGTTTAATGCTTTGCTTTTGTAGCAATTTCCCGTGGTGGGCGAAATTACACACAGCACTGACTATTCTATGCGCAATTTCTTTATTTTCAATACTACATTTGTTATAATTGATCAATATACAGATATGTTTAAAAAACAGACGAAACAGAAGAGAAGTAAATTGGATTAGAAAGAGGAATTTAGAAAAAAAATAAGTAAAAAGACAAAAAAGAAAATACTAAAAACGTAACCTGTGGTCATGGATGCATTTGTATTTGAACTCCATGTTGCCTAGATTTGCATCACATAGGAATCACATTGTCGGACACCGTCTATTCATGGCGGGTATGTTAGGTGAAAGGTAAGCAAGTGAACAGAGATGAGTGATAAAAGTTGTCCGACATTGAAAATGCTGACAGAGAAAAAGAGTGAGATGAAGACATAACAGAATGAATGTAGGCTTTGGAAAGAGAAAGTTAAACACACACACACATCTAAAAATCTTAATTACAATATAACTATAACACAAACGAACAGTGAAATGTTACCAAAATATATCTGTCTAATCATCATCCTCACCAGTCGCTCGCATGAACGGTGTGGTTGTAGGGTCACTGATAAAAAAGTGACCAGTTAGCCTTACATTTTGCGGTTGAATGTCGGAGAGTATTTGACAAATAGTCCTGGTGAAAATTTGACCAAGACTATCTCCAATCGTTGGGAAATAGTTAAATCGCTGCCCATTTTAAAACCATTTCACGCAAAGCAAGGCGATGAAACCACTGAGACGCAAGTTGTTTCTGATTATGAAATACTATGAGAAAAAGAAAAACATTATTAAGGATAGAGAACAATAAAAGTTAAGCAATTAAAAAATAACGATTGACAATCCATTTAAATTTTTGAAGATCAGAGTTGATTGGAAAGAAAGAGGCCGGAAGAAAGCTCAGTCATCAAGTCTTTTCTGTCGGGTAGTTCCTTGAATGTTGTCATTAATGGGTAGCCACCTGAGGCACATGTGATCAATTCTGCCCCCGTAAAATCTCTCCCTCTCTCTTTCCTCGCTCTTTCTGTTTTATAGTAACGATCTGTCCAACACTCTCATAGTAAATATACATGTAGATATTACTAAGTTGTACCTCTAAATATACACATGGCCGGTGTCTGCCAGCTGATCTTTACTTTGACTGAACACTCATAGTTCAATAGGAAAATCACTGGCTGGTATAATAATTGATTCCTTGTAAGTCATTATAATTAGAAGAGTCGGATCAGACCAAGAATGGAGTATTGCTTCCATATCTGGGCTCAAGCTGGCCACTGTCCTGCCTCGACAAAGTTCAAAACGATTAAGCGATCTTGTTAGTGGTGAAGCATAAATTCATATACACTTAACTATAAGAGCGAATGCCCATATTACAACAAAATAACAATTATAAAATATCTAAAACATCGTGCAGAAACTAATTCATCCACAAAACAGATTTTTACAGTGACACTCGAATATAAAACAAACACTTATTAATAATAGCTTTCCAAACTATATAGTTGATGAACAAATAAGATGCTTTCTTAGAAGTCTCAATACTAAGTAAACAGAACATAATGCTGCTTCAACTAATCCCAAACATATTAATCTCTTATATTGTAGTCAAATGCATACTAATTATAAACAAGATGAAAATATACTAAAAAAATTAGTGAATAATAATATATCTACAACGGATCCTAGCAAAATCATATACTACATTAAATCTAGTATATCCAACTCAATTATTCACAATGATTCCCCCACCCCGTTAAGTATTTGCAAAACAAAAAACAACATAGTTTACAAATTCAAGTGCCCTTTGGGAGATTTTATCTCCAACGGATTAAATAATGTTTATTTTGGTCACACCACAAACTCGCTTTCACGACGCTTGACACTACATTTGAATGATAACTAAATTTTTAGGCATTTAAAACACCATCCTGGCAGCATACACAATTCCGAAAAATCCTCGTTGAAAACACAACTATACTTAAACATGAAAACAATAAACAAAAACTAAAAATCCTTGAAGCTATATACATAAAACAGTTGGAACCTAACAAGAAAAAAATAAACTATGAAATCTCCACAATTTTTCTTAAATGCCTACATAAATAACAGCAGCCATTGGTTTATACCAACGACTTCCTATACTTAATACTTCTCGTTTTCATTCTCGCGTGGTCATTGTTACGTCACGAGCTGCGGTGCTATTTCCGCTTCCGCGTCTCGTATACACGAGTTTGTCGTTGCTTGTAAATGTTTCATATATATGTATTTCCTATTTTTAATCTTGGCCAAACTAACCAAAATTTAACAGGGCGATTTACTTCTGATTTAAGGCAGAAGATTATTTCCGAAAACCATTCGAGATTTTGCTGTTAACGTGTGCCCCACATCCTTGATTCTGTATTGTTCTAAGCGAAACCAGGTAAATGATTGGACACCAAAATGAAAATTGCAGTGAATAGTCTTCTTTCATTGGACACTTTTCTCGAGAAACAGAGTGTTATGAACAATATGGATAGTGAGAGAAAGTGATTGCTTTTTTGTTCTTGACAAGCTCAGTCAGTATCCATATACATTTAAGCATAAACATCTTTTCTTGGTTTGGATACTAAATTAGTGATATTTTTTTTGTACAAAATCCCACAATTCTTTTTCTTTTGTTAATAGTAACTTCTGCAATATTCTTGATTAAATAATTGAATTACTAATTTCGTATTTACTAAAAGATAACTAACATACTGAAGTTGAACACTACCGCAAATGACAGGCGTGAACGTGACTGCAACACATTTTACTCTGCCACTGCTAACAGAAGAACAAAAACAAAGAATTTTGGTTGCTGTTAAATTAAATCATTTTATTTATTTGCTTTTTGTGTGTAATTTATCAGATTCTAAGTAGTGAATTCGAGACCGAGCATGATTGCATAGCAAAAGTGAACTCATCGTTATGTAAAATAGGATATAGTTATATACGTATTTGTGTCAATAATAACATTTCACGAGTGTCTCGATAATATTCCAAGTCTATGCAATGTACTTGGCAGTGATTCAGTCGTACCAGACATTTCGACGTGGTGTAATGGCTAGAAAATTGTCTCGCTAGATCAATTGAGACTGTAGTAGTGAGTTCGTTCCTTACTAGGTAGCCTTTAATGTTGTCCTTCTATGTTTAGAAAATCACCATTCAGTCTTGCATTATGAGAAAATAATTAAGGTTGAGTCAAATCTATTTGCGTCCGAAATTATTTTTCAGATTTTCAAAACTTAAACCATTAAATGCTTCCGTTTTAAATACGTATAATAAAATGTTCTTTGAAATGAGATGGGGCTGGTAGAAGAACATAGCATTTCCAGATCTCTAAATCTTTTACCTTTGATACCATGTGCTGTCTCTTTATATAATACAAGCATGTATACAGATCCATTAGGTACCTGCGTGATTCTACTAAGAGTCAGTTGTGGGCGATTAAGCCAAATAAAACGTCAACATTTTAAATATCTGCAGTCCATTTTATTCGAAAAACTAATGCAAAAATAGCATTCTCCGGAACGCATTTAACCTTGCGTCGTCAGTCATAGAAAATATCGAAGGGTCTGCAGGAACATATACCTCAATTCTTAGCTTTTTAACGTTGGAACCAAACGGAACGAACTTTACGACACATGCGTGCAGAAATGCTCATCCATTAGATTACTCAAGTGGTATTATATTAGGCTGGTGCAAAAGTAATGTCGTTTTCTCACATAGTAACATATGTGAGAAAACGACATTATTTTTGCACCAACCTAATACAAAAATGCAGCTATGGTTTGGTGAAATACCGTGTCAGCCTCGCCTTCCTAATCTCCAGTTAGAATCCATATCCTATAGGCTAAACATTTTTGAACATCTCGAAGAATCGGCTAAAAATTGAAGATTGCATAATTTGAAAATTAATTTACTAGTACATTTGAGAAGAAACTTTCTCAGCTTGAAGAGTTTTATAATATATTTTATAATAATAATAATAATAATAATAATAATAATAATAATAATAATAATAATAATAAACCCATTACTGCATACATTTTCCTGGACGTTTTTTGCTTCATTTAATTTGCTGGATAATGATAAGTTTAGGCCTGAATACTTTTAAATTCTAGTTACTCCCTCTCTAAAAATATTGGACTTTTTGTACTAAAGGGTTAAATGTTGTTTGTGTGAGTGTGTGTGTGCTGTGTCCACAAACTCTTTTAAAGTTTAAACAAGAGGTGTCCGTTTAGCCTACTACGTAGTATTTTAATGTTCGTGTAAGATAGGTACAAAATAAAATTACATATAAGTATTTGCAAATAACATCACGTATACGATATAAATAAATTTGGATTAATTTTAATTTCAGCCTCCCCCAAAATTCCAGGATCTAAGTAAGACAGTCTAGTCAAACATCCAGTTTTTTATAATCACTACGACGACCTATATTACTTGAATGAAAAACATATCTAAACGTAAAATTTAGCCATTTTTACACAATTTTGATTTCTACGCAAAACATTCAATATATGGATAAATATAATAGAAAAAAATTATACATAGATCTTGTCGGCTGAATTTCTCCAATAAATCCTTGTGACGTAAATATTCTTGTTTTCTCAACGTGTCTCATTGATTTTTATTTCAATCATCAAACTCTGAAATGTTCGTATTGGGGCTTCCGGCGCGTATATATATATATATATATATATATATATATATATATATATATATATATATATATATATATATATATATATATAGTGTGTGTGTGTGTGTGTGTGTGTGTGTGTGTGTGTGTGTGTCCTCCCTCTAATGAGTCTATGTTGGACTCTGTCACCTACTATAAGATTAGTAAGAGAGGAGACAAGGCCTTGGAGAAAGAGTCGAATAGATTGTTCTATCATGCTGTGACTAGTCGCAGCTGCTGTCAAACTCTCTCAAGGCTTTGCCGAAGGGCCAATTTTCGTCCGGGGTGATAGACAGACCCTAAACCCGTAAATATGGGATCTAAGGGAATATTTTGGGCCGAGTTTACCACAAACATCCCTCAACAGTCGAATAGATTGAACGCGGCGTCAACTGACACACACTCACTAGTCATGTAATACTCTCCTGCTGTACTACTGTTTAATATATGATATATCTGTAACACTTGTTCTGTTATTTTTTTAACCATTTACATGGTCACAACAATATATATATATATATATATATATATATATATATATATATATATAGCGCAGAGCCATATCAGTTCTTTACCGGCAGGAAACATAGAAAACAATTGTGATGATGGTGTTAAAGTGATAAAATTATTTTAGCAAGTATCTGAAATATATTTGTCCTCAAATCAGTTTTTCCATTAATGTGGCTTGCTTAAATTTAATGCGTTTACATTAGATTTTAAAATAAATATGTAATTTAAGGTGCAGAGAGTGAATAACAATACACTATTTTGAATTATAGGAAACCGAAGAGATTTAAAAGACAATATTATATAAAACATATGCTCATATGCCTCTGTTAATAACGTGACTGTGTATACTGGTTGCTGAAGATAACTGACCTACCTGGAGAAAAAGTCGTAAAAATGAGAATATGAGAATCAGGAAAAGAACATTGATGTTTAACGAAAAAGTCAACATCGTCACTCTAATTTTGATGTTTGACACGTCAATCGAATTTAGCCCGAAAGAAAATATAAAAATGTTTAAGTCTTAACACAAATAAGCTAATGACTAATTTTCATAAACTGCTTAAAATATCTTCTATTAAATGTGTCTTCGTCTTTTAATTTTAATTAGAAATCCATTCACAATTACCAGGTAAATGTCCAATATCAATTTTTCTTGATATTAATTTCCACTGGAATTATTTCAAATGAAAACTTTTCTTTTGCTTTGGCGCGTGTTTTCTATTATTTTATCTGTAAAAATATTTTGAAGGAACTGTAAATCAAAATGACAACTTTGGTTTAAAAATATTCTAAGTACACCAAAGTTTTCGCAAAACTTTATCGCAAAAAGAGAACATGCATTTATTTGTTTTATTTTTTTTCTTTTAGTTTACTCTTCTCTTCTTCAAAGAGGACCTCCACGCCCAAGCACAACACCAGAAGAAATATATCTGAGGAACTGAAGTCTAACGTTATATTGATTATTCAAGAGTTTTTACATGAGCACAATGTTCATGTTAAGGAGATGAAATCAGCTATGGAAAGAGCCAAACATGAAGATCACAGAATTGCGATTAGAGCTGACAAAAGCCCTTCTGGTGAGCACCACAGGAGGTTCAATACGCAATGTACCAATGAGGTAGCTATCCTAATGTTTGGCCAAGAATTTGAGAAAAGGAATATCGTTCTCCAGAGACAAGATGGAAGTCTTCAAAAAGTTGTAGAAACTTACAGAGTTTATTATGCCTTACAATATCTACTCTTCTTTTGGCAAGGAACAGATGGATGCCATTTTCTTCTTATGCAAATACATTTGAACACTGGATCAACCACAAACAAACAAATATCAGCCATGGACTTCTATGAATACATAATTATGATAAAGAGTAACAGTTATAATTATCTTTTCAGATTCAAGCAACTATTCAACCAGGTTTTGGAAATCAATGGAGGTGGGACAGCAAAGGAATTTAGTGGCCTCCTTTTAAAAATTGGAAAGGGAAAATTTGACATGATCAAAATGGACAAATCAGCTTTCCTGAAGGTTTCACCACACTGGTCGAGACAATTCAGGAATTAATTTTTAAAGTATATCCCAATATAGCAGATAAACTTCTAGAATAGAGATTGGTTGTGTGAGAGAACATTTTTGACCCCCAGAAATGAAGCAGGACAAATCATCAACAAGAAAATTCTACACGATATCCCAACAGAAGAATGGACATACCTATCCAATGATACAACTTTGGATTCAGATTAAACAATTAACTTTCATACTGTATTTTTAAATTATTTGAATCTTCCAGCACTTCCAACACACAAGTTAGTATTAAAACTTGTTAATGCTGCTAAGAAATCTTGGTCCTCCAAAGTTATTTAATGGTATATGTCTTATTGTAAAGAAAATGTCACCTCTCTTATTGAAACCTCTTATTATAACTGGTCAAGAGAAAAGACAGACTACTGATTCAAAGAATTTCATTGCTTCCAACAGATACGTCTTTTGGTTTTAAGCGATTGCAATTCCCAATCCAATAAGGCTAATCAATGAAAGTTAGTGAATTTCGCCTTATGTAATCCTTCTTTTCTCATGGCCAATTATATTTTGATTTTTCAAGAGTTGGAAATGGAATGAATTTATTTGCACTTGATCCAAATAAAAAACCAAAAACCTTAGTTTATCCTGCTACATTAGAGTAAGAATTATTTAAGAAAAAACTTCATTTTGATTTCAATATTTTCATCATTATGTTTTTGATCCGTGCAAATACATGTATTTTATTTCTGCCAACACCTGTTAAATGTTATTCAATTTCACCATGTCTCATTTGTTTAAAAATGGCTAAAATTCTAATGTTTAGGTATCTGAATAAATACAAATGTTTTCTTTCATATTTTGAATTTTTGATTCAAAGATTTCAAGTAGTGAATATTTCTTATTTTGCGAAGCAATAGCGAACGGGCGAAGTCTCTCTCTCTCTCTCTTTATATATATATATATATATATATATATATATATATATATATATATATATATATATATATATATATATATGGTGATTGAAAATTAATTCCCAATTTGATAAATGAGTGGCCGGGCAGGCGTCCTGACTTAACACACTGTGATTTTTTTTTTTCTTTGGGGTTGGTTAAAGGACCACATCTACTATGAGACTTTGGAAGATCTTTAAGGGCGAATACAAGAAGGTATGTCTTCTATATCACAAAAAGTTCCTGATGAAATCAGTTGACACGATTCCTGTGCGGATCAGTAGTAAAATCCTGTGCCCATATCGAATTTTAAATAAAATCTCATGATAAATGCTGCCCCCTCTTAGCCATTCCTTTTAAAAATTAAATAAATTTTAAGTAATTTAAAATAGAGAGTTACTTTTCAATCAGCTTGTATATGTATATACATGAAATGTTGAGTGAGAGAAAGAACATATGTATATGTATGACTATACATGTCCTTATATATGTGCATTTATATATAAGCTTATTTATACTGAGAGAGACGTAAGATGTGTACATACAGAGAGAAAGGAAATGTTACGCAGACCCCCCTCTCTCTCTCTATATATATATATATATATATATATATATATATATTTCAGGTGTATGAGCATATTTGTCCCTCTGTTGAGGTAGATATACGTTCACAAATTACTATCGTTATACCGAAGGCAGAAAGTCATTCAATGTAAATATGATCAACACAATCGACATGACAGTAGAAGTACTTACTCTGATAATTAATTTTTCCTTTTGTAAGTAATTATTCCATACCTCCATGTCATTAAGCGCGAGTCATGAGTTAATGCTAACAAGTCTGTGATCTGAAACACAAAGAAGGGTTAAGAATTAGTTAACGGCACATCGTAATTGCATATTATTACTAAAGCATTATGACCAGAACATTTATTTTGTGAAGACAGAAAAGAATGTGCTTTTTAAATGAGAAAACTAAAATTATTAGCTTGAATCATAAACAATTTCTCTTTTTAGGGTAACTATTTTTAATGGTGAATGTATCATCCTTACTATTACGGGACAATTAAGAATACATTTGAAGTACATTAGCATACGAAAATGTTCAACGCTAACAGTAGTGGATTGTCACGGCTAAAACTTTCCAACCGAGATCAATAGAAGAACGATAATATGGAGTGTGCGGTAAGAACGTCTATGTTATATTCAATTAAATTTCTTAAACTACAATTAAAAAAAGTAAATACTCAAAAGGCAACGAATCCATAAAAGGTTTTGCAAGATGTAAACAGGAATAATTTGCAAGTTGGTTGGTTTGTTCTTACCCAGCCGCCATATTCATTTGATCTTGTACCAACCAATTACTAACCATATTCTATTGTTGAAAAACATTTTGGTGGAAAGGAAACTGTAATCCATAGATGATTTGAAATAAATAAATAAGTAAACTAAATTCGAGAATTCGTCAAAAACATTTTCATATTAAAACCTGCGGAATTTTACTCAAGATTTATCAAAGAGCTTCCATGTGAGGTATCAAGCATAATTAGATATATTAGAAGCATGTCATCTATGTATGTTAGGTAAGTAGAGTTTTTAGGTTTGATGTGTTTAAATTGGTAAGTCTCGAGAATTTACAAGAAAATACATGCAAGCTTATCGAGTATTCCATCCATAAAAAAAGTTGTATTTGTAGAAATGTTGCTTCCTCATCCTATCATATATATATATATATATATATATATATATATATATACGCACACACTAATATACCGAGTGCAACAGCAAAACTGTCCACTTATTAGATTAAGCTTTGAAGCGTTGTACATTAGAAATAAAGATATCTTATTGGCATACTGCGAGGTTTTTATATTACGTTGGTGCAAAAATAATGTCGTTTTCTCACATAGTAACGTATGTGAGAAAAAGACATTATTTTTGCACTAACCTAATAACTATTAAACTCTACTTTGAGCAACAACAATGTATAATTCCTCTCGAAGCTTAACAGAAGAATCGTGATGAAATCGATCATGAACGAAAATGACATGTTCATCATTAATTAATTATAGTTAGGGATCGGAAACTGATGAAGGATTGAAACACACACACACACACACACACACACACATATATATATATATATATATATATATATATATATATATTCCAGGATCATTGTCTAACTTATTCAAGATGATCCTCGCCCTCTCTAACCTTCTAACTTTCTGTCCTAGTGTAACAATTTGCCTCACAGGTTTCAAGTACGATTACATTTTCAAGACTTTTTTCAATGCTTTTTGGACGGTCATAACTGAGACTCCTTTCTCACTTGCCAAATACCTTATGGATTGAGTTGGATCTTTTCTAATTGATCTTTTTAGTTGAAATGATGATCCCTCTTCCTGTTGTGATTTTTTGATCCAGTTACCTCTCTACTTCTCCCACTTTTAAAAAAATATTCACAGTTCTCTTGATTGCTCTTGACTGGACTGTAAAGATGGAAGCCTGTTTAAGAATGTTGGTACCATTGCGGAAGGCCTGAATGATCTTTTTCTCTTCACCATTGCTGAGTTGACAAGACAGCGGGGCTCACTTAACGATTTTAACCTGTTCTCTTTCTAGCTGAATAACTCAAAGGGTTTTTCAGTGATTCTGTCAGGGTCCCATCTATAGGCAAATAATGAACTCCCAAACAAAAAAATAAATATTTATATGTAAATTGCCAACAGTACATATTTAAAGCAAAAATATCTATGATACAATTTTAAGGCAAAATGACCAGCAATACATTTTATAATAGAATTACCTCCAATACATTTTATTGCAAAATGACCAACTAAACATTTTATCTGTAGCAACTACAAAATATATTTAGTTGAAATCATAAAATTGTTGAAATCATAAAATTGTATTCAAATTATATCAATTAAATGTTCACATTAAATAGACCATAAGGAGTTGACATGCTCTTTAATCAATCACACATATTTGTGCACTTTATGTGTTATATAAAATGTTTTCTCCTACGACACCTTGCTGTTTTCATTTCTTTGTCTTATTTCAGCCCTTCTTTCTCTCTTGCTAAGATGATCATATTAGATCATCACAAAAGCTCGCGCCCGATTAGGAAATTCTGAACAAAATGTTATATAGTACCCACAAACCATTTATTATTCAAGTACATAGTCTTCATTGATTTCAACAACTGTTTTCTATCGTTTAGCATGCTTTTTGGTGTTATTTTCCTAAAAGCTTTATGTTTTTTGTTGAAGGAAATTTGTAAGATAGTTTTCGAATGACTCTCTAGAATTAGTTATTTTATTTAAATTGTTCTGTAAAAAACGAAAAAAAAATGAGAATTCAAAAGAGACAAGTCAAGAGAATATAGAGGGTTTCCAATTTGACCTATTGAAGCTTCTGCAAGGTCCGTTTTGCAACATGCGATCATGGGTTGTCGTGGTGCGAAATGACACCTTTTCAATTAACTAAAATTGACCGTTTTTAATTAATAGCTGCATTGAGATTGGTGAGTTACAACATTGCCGTTATTGTTTCACCGGCTGAAAGAGAATTATCTATCTGTAGTCCCACCATACGAACAGCAGTACCATCATTTGATGCAATCCCGTTTTAGCGATGAGTTCTGCGCCTTCACAAGCTTGTTTCCAGCACCGTTGACGTCAAAGATTATCATAAAACATACATTTTCTTCACCTCTTACAATTCTGTCTGAGAACGTCTCTTTTCCGTGGTATAGCTGTAATGAAATCACCATAAAAAACACGATTGATACTCGCATGTCGAGGTTGGAAACGAACCCAAGTCTCTTTAAATGGCGAAAACTTGTTGAGATATCGGTTTTCAATCTTTTATTAATCTATTTTGTTAGGATAGGTATATTCTACACGAAATCAGAAGTTAACTCGGTGATTGATTGATCTTAAAATTACACTTGCAATATCTACAAAACAACCTTTTGAGAACTTTTTGGACACGATTCAAATAAAACTTATGAATGTTTTTTCTCGCAGTACCGACGCTTAATCCTTTGCAAAATTCATAGTGTATAATATGGTGAAAGTGCATCTTTAAGGCAATTGATTTGTTGACAAACATCAACATTCACCTAAGTTTGACTTGCAACTGAATGATAGAAGCTTTCAATCTAGAACACACTATAAATCGTTACCAAATCAAAATACAGGCCCAACTTGGGGTCATTTTATATTAACAATGTAAATCGGGCACGAACTTTTGAAATGGCCCGATATATCCTAGTTATACAAATGCCTAATGAGAGCCTTAGAGAGTTGAGAAAACCTAGATAAGTATTCTGTCTTTCCAGAGCAAACTATAAAATGGATTTTTAAAAATATTTTTTTTTTTACAATGAGTCTCATTGGTTTCATGTCGAGTGTATTATCTTAGTCCCGGGTACTCCGATAACCATCCAGCAGCAAGTACTCTGAGCATGAGATTGGAGGTTTCGAGGAGCATCGAACAACCTCTTAATTACTATTGTTCCAAGGTCCATTCTGACTCGGAGTGGTAACATCTGTTAGGGTTCCAGCTATGGGCAAATACTGAACTCCGAAACAAGAACAAAAGAAATTTAAAGTATAAAAAATATTTTTATAATAAAAATACGATCAATATATTTTTATCTAAAAAGAGTTACCAAAAATAGAAACTTATTGTAAAATTATCAACAATGCATATTAAAAGCAAAATTAAGAACAATGCATTTTATAGCAAAATAACCAATGTCACATTTTATCTGTAATTGGAAGTATGCAATTCAACCAAACATCCAATATGAAGGAAGACATTCATATTATATTAGTCCATATTAGTGATATAATTAGTCCATATAATATCCTACAATTTCTTAACGAAATCGAACTTTATTTAAAAATATGACTTCACCAAAATACAACATAAATCATACATATCACCGCCTCTAAAAATTGTGTCCATACAGCCATGTATATACACAAAAGCTTATAAGTATCTACCATGTATTCAATTGTGAAAGCAGAATAATATATATCATATTTGTAATGCTCCAAAGCTCCCAAGAGAATTAAATTAAATGACGGATAAGGGATTTGATATCCCGTTAAACAATCAAATCAAATACAGTTTAACCCGGATATAAGAGAGTTGTCGGGACCGGAGAAGAAGTCTCTTATATCAGGGTTTATCTTATATCCGGGTTTGGTCTATTTTGTTTAGGTAAGTATGGGAACAATTTGGGACCAGAAGAAATCTCTCTTATATCCTGGTTTCGCTTATATCAGGGTCTCTTATATCCGGGTTACACTGTATATTATCTGAGTAACGTTCATCGGCTATAGAATGTAGAGGGCTAAATAAAGTGATTAAAATGCCAAATAGATTATGATATTAATAAAAGCAAATGCGTAAGAACATATTTTGAAATCTAATTGAAAAGATTCTATGATTGCATTTCAAATTTTAGGTATCTGCTGATTTTAAGAGCAGAAACTAGTTTCATCTCCTTTAAGAACACTTTTAAAAAGAGAACATATTTTCGTGGCATTTGAATTAGGATAATAAATATAAGTGCGCCTTTAAATGTTTCCAAGAAATTCTCAAAAGAAAAAAATATTCACATCTTATAATGGTGGTCTCAAATAATGACGTTAAAACAAAAAGGAATGACTCCAATTTTAATGTAAATTCCCTTATTATGCTATTTACCAAAGGTATATCTGCAAATAAAAAAAAATAGTGAAAGACCGTATCTAATCACCGTGAGATGTTCGAAGTCAGTAATGTTTTTTCTGAGGCTTGTATTTTCATCTAGGAGGTTTTAAGTATAAGCATTGTAAGCAATCATGATTCCAATTTAAAGATCTTTTTTATGTCAAACACAACACCATCTCATATAATCAAAATATTAAAATATCTTTTTAAAATCCGAAAGAATTAACGAAGTGGCAAAAGACTTTCATAATATATGCAGTTAGAATAAATAATCAAAACATACATAGAATCTAATTTGAATTTTACGTTTTAATAAGACATTTTGGCGACAGACGAAAGTAATAAATTCAATATTAACATGTGGCCCTGTTCCAAACTTATTTGTAGCGACCCAACTTCTCTCTCTCCCTCTCTCTCGCTCTCTCTCTCTCTCCCTATATATATATATATATATATATATATATATATATATTCAGCTTAAGGTAATATTCAGATTAATGTAATCCCAGATTTCTCTTGTCACTACGAGTGAGTCACAAGTTAGCTTCTTGTATAGAGTGACGGCTAATGAAAATAGCAATTTCTTACTAGTTATGCCACTAGATGGAGAGTCCTATTCTAAAAACCTGAGGATTGCAAAAAATTATTTCCATTATATATTTGTCGCCTTTCATTAATTTTGGCTGAAGTTTAAAGTTACGAAACTCATAGCGGAGAACAAATTGTTTTATAGCCTGCATCAACCGTAACCCTATATGTGCTTATTTGATACTCGATACTGATCATCATTGAGGAATGAGAATAGTTCGTAGATTCACGGCTCAATAAATTGTTACTAACTTGCATATTTAGCTCATTAAGTGTTTCTTTGTTACTTCAACTAGTCCACATTGAGAAATATGACTATTTTGCATATTTGCCGATCAATGAATTGTGGACGTTTTAGATATCGGGCAGTAATATACAATTGAACACCGAACTCTGGGATCAGTAGGAAGTTCGTATATATATATATCAAAAACAAGAAATTCCTTTAGTCTTCAGTAATAGTAAATATCTATGCTTTATGTCAACCAATGATCTGGGTATCTAGACCATAAAATAATATTTTAATTATTTCACGTTCATAAATTAACAAAGTTGATCTTGAAAATACAACATAATTTCACACACGCAAGGTAAATGTACAGCCAGCACTCACAGGTGGAAACAAAAAAACAAATATAATAAATTACTTTAAAATATTGACAAAAATCAAAATCTGAAAAGTCATGTAATTTGTAGGAATATATCATCGACACATTACTAGTTCCGTAACACATTAACAGCCATATTGTACTGCATTTGGCAGCATTGGTCTTCAGGCTAGTTCTGATTTCAAACTTTTTTTCTAGATCGGTTGAGGTAAAAGAGCCAAGGCAGAATTTCCATTTAACGCAATTGTGAGGGCCTCAGATAAAATAGCTATGTATGCATATGCATTTACCGTGGATATTTGCACGAAATTGCATATAAGGAACGAGGGTGGAATCCAAACTCGACTCTTTCACGAGTCGCTAACCGTTGCACTACATGCAATTCAAATATACGATAGTATTGTAGAAATTCTTGCTTCCTACAAATGAAGATTGATGTTATTTGTGTTTACAAAAGTCAATGCACTTTTCTTCAATGTAAAAATCGCAAGAAGTGGCTTGAAAGAAGGTTCGTCAGATTCATGTTTTGACATATCTAGAATTCAAAATTTAAACACGGCAGATAACATTTAGTTTAAAAAAAACTCGACCTAATGGGGAAATAATTTCCTGCTATTCATGAACTATCTGAAGATATCAATATTGAATAAAAAAAGAAAACATTGACACGTCTTTAAATAAATTAAAACTTAAACATTGAAAGAAACGAAAAGTAAACGATAAAACAGTAATTTATTGAGATTTGTTTTATATTCATACTTCCTGATCAATGATTTGTTGTTAAGCTGATATTACCTTCAGTAAAATCCGGTATTCTGAAAATTAAAATAAAAAGAACAACCTAAAGAGGCATTCCAAATGCTAAGAAGTATATTAAGAAACAGGAAAATTTCGTTAAAACCATTAAAAAAAGAGTTATGAACAGTTATGTAACATCGATTTTCCTAAATGATACTGAATGTTGGCCTATCTCATGTAAGATGAAAAAAGAGCTTAGAAGCATCAGAAATATAGTTCTACAGAATGATAAGGATACCACAGACTGAATGAGCAACGTCGAGATATTAAGGAAACTGGAAACAAAATTACATTTATAATCAGAATCAGAGAGAGTTAACGGAAATGTCCCCGGCGCATAATGAGGAAAGGTGTCTTGGTGAATTTAACACTCACAAGACATATTGAAGGCAAAAGGGACAGACGAAAGCAGCTACCTAACGTGTTTGTATAAATGGATGACAGAAAAGAGACTAGAAAGGGGAGCAAACAGACAAAGCTTACTCACAAAAGACAGCAAACTGCGGAACGTTTTGAAGGAACCGGTGAAGGGTTGTGAAGAAGCAGAAGAACAAGAAGGAGAACAAGAAGAAGAAGATGATGATGATAATAATAATAATAATAATAATAATAATAATAATTATTATTATTATTTATTGAATCCATTTCTAGGTCAAATACTAAGAACGTTGGTTCACTATGTCGTGGGAGAAAATTTTACTCTTGTGAATCTATCTTACATGTCTACCATTTGTCCATGCTTAGAATATTGCTGCTGCATATGTCCCGGTAGCCCTGCTATTTATGTTGATCTCCTTGATAAAATCCAAAGAAGCATCAGTAATATTATTGGTCCCTGATCTGACGGCTCGATTTAGTCACTTTCCTAACACGTAAGTTTGAATCCCTGGGTCTTTTCTATAAATAATTTCATGCCAATTGTTCCATTGAGCTCTTAACTATGGTGCGTAGACTTTTTGAATTTAAGCGAAGCCCTAAACTGGCGCCAAGATCTCATCAGTTTATAGTTGCACTGCCTATATTTAACTATAAATTCTATGCTAACATTTTCTTTTTTCACGCTTATCCCTTGTGGAACTCCCTTTAGACTCCACACTTTCCAGCTAACTTTAATTGGCATAGATTTAAATTCAATGCTAAGCGCTATATACCGTTTTCTTGATTATTCTTTCTTATTTTCACTCATTATTAATAGTTCTGTTCCTAATTTTTTTCACATCCTCTAACCTCTCGTGTCTTAGTGGCTTTACTTACTTGCGTGGGGTTATACCGATTAAAAAGGTAGTAGTGCTAATAGTAATAATAGGTTTTAAAAATTCTCGGCCTTAATTATAGTTTTCTATTAATACGGTATTAATTATAGATTTCCCCATATAAACCATTAATTCCCATATTTTCCAAAACTGAACGATGGATATTACTAGATTCGTGCCATTAATCGCTTTTTAAATTTTATATATGGCAAAATTTTCCTCGTATTTTGCTGTCTTTCTGAGTCATGCATGTTTTTTTGGGGTTTTTGGGGGTTTTGGGGTGGGGTTTATTTACAAACTGAAAGAACATTTAAAATTTAAACTATTGACTTCATGATTTGTATTTTTGGATATATCGACGGTGAACAATTCAGCACACTCAGTTTCCGTCCTTTTTAAGAGCAGAACATCAACTACTACACGTAATACTATCCCACGGATGTCTGACAGAATTCATGACATAAGCATACATTTTTCTGCGATTTGAATATTTAGACCTTGGAGCAATTCTAATTCTTTCATTGTCAAAGTCAGCAAAATGAGATTGGTTGTGGAAAGCAGTCGTTTCAAGACACTTTAGGGTGGTGTGCCCAAACCAAAAAAATAAATTTTCTATCAGCAAGGCAAATTAATTATAATACAATTAACTGATGTCGTCGGCCAGCCGCTTCTTGGGGATAGTTTCATTATTTAATGTTGTTGAAAAACAGTGTTTTTATATTTGAGCATTATTGAAAAACAGAAAGAGCATAACGAATTATCAAATATATTAGAGAAAATATCGCCGTATTTACCAAGCCTACCTTATTCTAACAAGGGGCTACAAATCACGCATTAAACTTGAACTGCCTTCAGTCGTAATTAACACATAGATTGTATACTAACTACTACTTCACAAAGAAGCTAAAAAATGATTGAAGTATCAATATAATTTTTAACTAATTATTTTTTCTGTGTGTACGGCACAGGGTGAAAAAAGATTGAAATATATTTCTATGTCTATATCCCTGGTTCACTTGCTGGAATATAATTATACATTTTTAAAGACCCATTTCTTATTAGAGAAATTAAAATAAATGACCGACAGAGCCGAAATGGACTGAGCTATATTATCAAGGTATACATGCCCTTTTTATTGTTTAGAATACACTATAGGGGTATTGATATTTGCCAGGACTAGCTTAGTAAGTCACAAGGACAGGGAACTTCAGCACTATTGTTGATCGAACAGTACCAATGTTTTGCGATACTAGATTACTATACATATTGCCATCGTGATGTGATCAATTCACAGTTATATTGATAATATTTGTTGTAAAGAAGTTTATCGCTACTTGCTAATACATTAATACATATCAAAACAAAGAAATATAGAGAGAAAATCATTCTCAGTGTCTCGATATATAGCTAGGCATGAGAAAACGATATATACATTTTGATCTATCAAATACAGTTTTAACAAAAAGTAGAAAAGATTTCATGTGACGTGTGTCGTCCTTTAAGGCGTCATCGAACTAAAGTGATGTTTACGTTGATGTGATTACCAATATGTGTTTTGAATATAGACTAATTTAGTTTCTTCTTTTACAACTTTTGTTATTAAGTATCAAACATTGTGATAATAGAAGACCTGCCAAGAAAGGTGAAATTCTGTAAGAACCTGTACGTAAATTTACTGTGATTAATGCACATTCTATACATTTTCGTCTTAGTACATTTCTTTCTTTTTTAATTAAAGTAGCATTTAATTCCGATGAGAAAATAATACATTGAGTTTGTTGCCTTGTAAAAGATTCCTTTTTTGTTCATAAAACATTTATTAAAATTTCTTGAGGTTTCTCCTATGTAATCCTTTTGGAAATTATACTGGTAACTGAGTAAATTCATTCAAGTTTTAGTTTATTTAAATGTGTTGCAATTATTAACTTTTTTATAAGACTTAATAGTCATAGATTTTCCTATAATTTAGCTTGATGAAGTATTTTGCGTTCTTGCAAGTATAAACGTATTAAGGTGCGAGAAAATGTATAATTGTGTGAGTATGAGTGCGTGCTGCAAATTCGTGTAAATTTGAATCACTTTTTCTTCTACCGTTATTTTCTTTAATTTCTCATGAATAGCCAGAAAGACAACTGATGCAATCAACAGTCTTTGATTAATGCAATTGCAGAAGAATTAATAACTATTGAATTAATCTGCTACGGGACTTTCTTTGTGTGGGGTTGAAAAAGAAACAAGACAAAGAATAATATTTATTGGTCAAAAGAGAAAAGAGGAAAGAGAGTAACAATTCAAATTTTGAGTTGAAAACGAGGCAATTCTAATTCTGTTATTTTTCATCTTTTCAAATTCCATTTATTTAATGACTTTGTTTTGTTTGGTTTGTTATATTTTGATTGATTTATTTCATTTTCGATTTCTGCTGTTCTTTTGCATTTTATTTTTATTTAAACTCTCTTCCCTTTCCGATGTTTGCTAATTTTTTTTGTCCCTTCTTTCAAATTACTTTTGAAATTTCTTTTATAACATAATCCGTTTTCTTCATGCAAAATCTTTTTGCATTTTCATTTAGAATTCTATAACTTTACACGATTAAAAACCTGATATTCATAATAGCAACATTCGGTTATGGCCAATAGTTGATCTTAGATCAGAAAAAAAGTGAGTAGTTCCACATCGATACAGTCTTTCTCTATACGACACTATAGCTAACAACATTCACTATACGCACCCACTGAAAGAATATATGCATTGAGTTACAGGAACTTTCTCTTTCATTAATTAACATACGTAAAACAAACAAAATCTGCATAATTTGCAAAGACTGCACACATCATTACTACAAATACGCCTGCTTTATTTTAACGATTTCCTACCCAGAGGAACTATATATATATATCTTGAATAGAATTTGCTAATTTGCATTTAGAGTCTGTTTATCTCATGACGCCAACAAAAGTGCTGGCTATATGCATGCTTTTAATGATGGGTGGGCGTAATCAGTCAATGCAGTAACAGAGGGCAGAGAATGCATGGGAGATAACCACGAGTTGCCAGAAAGGTAAAGAAAAATGTAAAATTGTCAAAAAGAAATGAGGAAAAAATAACAGAAATATGGTAGCAAAAGTGAACGGAAAAAGAAAATGTCAAAATATAGGAAAATATAAAAGTAGATAAATAGGTCGAAAAGCAACATAGAATAAAATAAAACTAATATGCAAGTTAAAAGAAAGAATAAAAAATGAATGGAAAACAGACGAATTAAAAATAAATAAATAAAGAACGTATGAAATAAAACAATTAATTAGAAACTAATAGAACAGAAATATAATTTTAATAATGTCGAAAAATTAAAATCTCTATGGGTAAAAAACCCATAGAGATTTTAATGCCAAAATCTAAATGTTTTGAACAAAATTGTTTGCTTTGAACTAGAGATATTTTGTCCATAATGTCGTGCTTTCAGTGTAAACGTATATATCTTTTTAGATGTATAGTTTGTAGATAAAATGTATTGTTGCTCAATTTTTTACAGGCGTTGCGGGTCATTTCATCTAAAAATTGTATTGTTAGTAATTCTATTATAAAAAAATGATTTGTTGATTTGGTTTTTGGAGACTTACTATTTTCTCATAGCTGGGACCCTACCAGATACTACTATTTAGGCCGGGGTGAATTAAGAGTTCGACGATCCTCAGAACCCCCAGTCTTCCGATAAGAGACCTTGCTACCTTATGTAGTTTATCGTCATATCAAGGACCCTGGAAATTAAATGAAAATGTAATACTGAACGAATGAAATGATTTGAAGAAAAGGAAAACAAAAATAATTACATTCCTTGGAAGTAATATAACAGTAAATATATTTTCTATATTTCATTTTTTTTTTTTAATTTCTTTTAGTCGTTTTACCATGAGCAAGGCAATAATGTCACTAGAATGTATGGCGTTACAGTGGGTGAAAATGAATGAGAATAATCGGGATGATTGAGAAATTCATGTAGTCTGGGCACTCATAAAATTTCCCCAGTTGCCAGTAAAATATTTGTATAAAAGAGGAAAGTCACAATATCGGTGAGAAAGGTGAAATCGATATACCTGGTCAGGATCGATTACACTACGGACATTTCTTTGAATTTTGTCAAGAATCTTGATATATACAAGATTATTATTCAATGCACGAATGAATGATAGATTTATAAATGCGCAAAATGGTGTCTGGCGCGAAAACTCTTTCTGACACGACACTGAACTAACTTTCTTTGCAGTAAACGTAGCAATTGATTTGATATAATTGTTCCACTTCATCTTGTGGAAAAACGTGAGGCCTATAAAGAAAGGCTTTGAAGACCGGCCATGTAATAATTAAAAGGTGGCGCAAACATCAAAATGACTTAGAATGATATAGTTGATAAATAAATACGAGAATAAAAAAGAGAAAGAATTCAATTGCATAATAATATAGTTAAAAGGAAGAAAGGAAAAAAATCATTTCGCTACAAGGAAGGCGATGAAGCCAATAAGACGCAAGTGAAAGGACGTAAGAGAACCATTGTCAAGGATAGAGGACAATAAACAAAACAGGATTCAAAGAGACAGATAATGACGACTGACAATTAATTTAAATTTTTAAATATCAAATTTAATTGACCGACGGAGAGTTTCACAAGCGAAACGTAATGGTAAACGGACGTGAGAGGATAAAGCTTTTATATAACTTTCAAATTCCAGTTGTAACATATTGAAACCTATCTGCCAATCTAGTACTACATTTAAATTCGTAAATTCGATGTACCAAAGAAGAAATCTCATTAGAACAGTTACCATAATAATTTCTTAATTAAAAAGGCACAGCGTAATTACGTTAGAGTGACGGGAAAGTAACTGAAGTCGGGATGCCATGTCAGCATCAATGGCATTGCAATAATAATAATAATAATAATAATAATAATAATAATAAATTTGATAAATAACAAAGAAAGACAAAATGCAACAAATACAGTCAGGAAAGTCTTACAGTAAAACGGACATTGGAATTAACAATTTTTAAATGTTGCTTTGAATGTAATTGAGGTAAAAGGGAGCCAAAAAATATCAGAATGAAAAGATAAATTTCAAGTTGCAATGTTTTCCCTTGCAAAAAGAAATGAAGCCACACACTCTCGTTAAAATACCATTCATCGGGGGTTAAACATTCAATCAGTTTTTCGCTCAACAACTGAAACATAAAACATTGTTTATTGATACACAGGCCATTATATTTTTAAATATTTTACAACATATAATGCTCTGCTGTTTTTATCAAGGCCACATGTCTTTTCAGAATGATCAATACTTGAAACATTAATGTTCATTTCTTTCCTTTTATTTGATTGTTGAAAATATATTTCATTTGTTTTATTCCGTCTTTTTAATATTTTTTTACGTTTTTCTATTTAAATATACTATTCATGTTAAAGTTTGTAAATCTTAACGTGGGAAATAGTGAGTTCACATAGTCGCCTAGATTGGATCACATAGTGAGGATCGAAATAATTAATGTATTTATGGTTTGTAGTAGAAACTTAATAATAGGTTACGTTTCAGCTATGTTGAATCATGTGAAAAAGCGACGTGAGAATTTGTCATAACCTCTTTGTAAAGATAGTGGTATAATTTTTGGTAGCTTTTACCGCAGTTTTTGTATTCAGACTTGTTCTTCTTGACTAGAAGCTTTTCCAAAGCTGAAGAGCCCAGTTTGCCCTACTGTTTAACCATAGCTAGACGGGAAAGAGATAAATTCTTTTCTTTCCTGTCTGCACAGTGCAAAATAAACACAACAAATTCGGTAGGAATTTTATCTTTTATCTGATTTCATTTTATACGACGATCACCGTTACATCACGCGTAAATTATATGCGATATTAATTGACATCAAATTTCCTAACACCTAAAACAGGTTTCTTTTCTATTTGCGTCCCGTGTTTAAAAATGTAATTTGTGCTTCGTTCTTCTATATACTTAATTTGTTTCATTTCTCGTTTTTGCATCCAAGTACTAGGATATACCTTTTGCTGAAAATTTGCTGAAACTTCATTAAATCTATATAACATTAACATTTCTATGTTAACATATTCTTTTCTGAATTAGTCAAAGAGAAGTAACAAATTAAAATTCCAATGGTGAGAAACCAACGGAAAAAACACTTCTTTAATTTTCTACTTCTATGTCATGGAAATTCTCAGATATTACATAAATATTTGCCTGTAATGTTATAATCACATAAGCGCTAAAGGAACAGAGCATTAAAAGGGGTTAACGAGAGAGTCAACGGACCTTTAGAAGTAATTTCAGTCCTAACTAGGATGCACACTTTTGTGGCCATATGTCAAAACAAAAGCTATTCTTTGGTTCATCTTCTTATCCAGATTTATTACTGTTTATCGTGGAACCCCTAACGACCTCAGACGGAAACCTTCCGGCTGAAATCGTTTTAGATGAAAAATAATCACGTAAGCGTTACATTGAATAGTGTATAAGGGTAATAGCAATTGTGAAAAATCCGTGTTCATGCAGGAAACACTCGACATTGATTAAATGAACTCTTAGCTTTAATGCAAGATTAAAATTTTCAGGAATTACACTAAGTTTTATAGTTCTTCTTTTATTAACGGATATTTCCTTTCAAGTTTCTTCGTTTTTGGTAGAATGGACAATGAGCAGTTTTCTCTTCTTGCTACATGCGCTTCCCATTTTAGATGTTGGAAGTTTTACAAATGATGCGTTTTTTGTTATTTTGTAAATATCTTTGATTTTGTGCCGCCAGGCTGCAGGCTTAGATAAAGGATGAATTATAGGCTAAATTCGTTTAAAGCGATTTGTAACATAGGATTTAATAAAACGGTTGTATACAAATGATATTTAAATCACTTCGATATGAGTTGAACGCAATGAATAACATCCATATAAATGTCTGCTTAATTTAGAGTTGTTTATCACACTGTCCACCATTGCGCCATTCACTTGTATTAGGTACTTGTATTAGGTTGGCGCAAAAACAATGACGTAGTAATGTCGTTTTTTGACGTATTTTTAACGTCTAAAACGACATTATTACGTCATTATTTTTGCACCAACCTAATACCTAACATCCTTATAGTGTAAGATGTTTGAGAGATATAGACCAAGTTTCATACATGACCATATTTCCAGATGGTTTAGTAATGTTGTTCTCTGAATGATTTAAAATATTTCGTACTTTCCTTGATTCCTGATTCTTACAAGCTATTAAACACTTTTTACGTGGTTGAGGCCGTTCCCGATGCATCATTTTATGGGTGGGGTTAGACTGTTTCAGAGGCGGCAGAGAGTGATATATATGACTGTAATCTTGATATTCTCTAATATTTTCTCCAGAGGTTGAGATATTTTTTAGCCGTTCCCTTTCTATCATATTTATTCTGTTGTTTATTTGAAGAACCAATTCTAAACAGATGTTTTTCTCCTTCTTCATGATGTTTAGTTGTGATCGCTTAGACAGGTGTGAGTGATTTGTTTCAATATCAATGTTACAATGAATTTAGCTTTTTATTCTGTAAAATATATTTTTATTTATTATACGTATATCTTTGACACATAAGTTGGTATTATATCTTATTAACTTAAGTGTTCACATCAGAAATTTGTCAGGTGCTCCTTGAGAATGAGAGAAGAGAATCCTCTCCAAAATCTTCAGTATTCTCGCTGACCACAACATTTTACTGTTCCATAGAATCTCAATTCTTTATCGAGTTCCACAAATTTTGCCTTCCTTTAGAACTTTTTTTTCAGTTTCAAAAGTATATGAAGATCTGGATGTTAAAATGTCACCTGTGAAGACCATCGCTCTTCAAATCTTGTGAACTGGTGCTACAAAATCACAAAGCACTGTACCAAATAACAGAAACCACATCATATCAGGAATTTCAGTAACGGCAACAAAATGGGTAGCACATATAATTTGAGTGAGTGAATGACATAATCAAGATGCTGTCGTTCCACACTACCTAAAACAAAAGGTTTGGTAGAAAAAAACATCGGTAGTGGAAAGAGAAATAACAGCTAGTGGACTTGAGAAATCTATTTTCTGGAATAATTATTCTTCTAATAGAAAGATTTTATAATTTGTATCTGATAGCAGCACGGACCTCTTGGTGAATATTGACATTACAATTAATATCTGAGTCCACTCGGATAGTCGACATATAAAAGTATTCTGAAGTATGTAGATGTCACTCCTAAATCTCCTTGGCTGTCTTATTCTTCAAATAAAAAATATAAACCAACCCCATACACAGGCATATGATGCACCCTTTTAAGATAAGGTACTGAAAGACATGTTGAAACGGTTCCAGTCAGGCATCTGGAAATGAAACCCAGCGGCTGCGAACGTACCCCAAGAAAAAAAAAGCGGAATGATAACACCGCCAATCAGTTACGATCAGAAGCCATGAGAACTATGTTATTTTTATTTTATTTCCTTTCCTTTCTGCTGTGGGGTTCATTTCTTTCCCAGTCCCGACCAGAAACCTGAGGTCAGAAATGGTATCATGACATTTTCCATTGCGCAATTTTGGAGAAAAAAAGTCACACATATTTTACATGCATTTGTGAGAACAATATTTTGTATTTCTTTAAGGCATGGAACCAGGAATCCCTTCACTGAGTCTATTGTAATCTTTTCCAGTCAATTCCAGGGCTCAATCTACAACTGAAATTGTTGATGTTCTCATGACTGAGACATTTTTTTTAGATTTTGATTTCAAGGACTTTGTAGTTTGATAGCTTTTTGAAGACCTTCAAAGATAAATTGCAGTCTGTAGGGACTGCTATATTAATAAGGAGGTACTTTTTGTATTTGTGGTCTCTAATCACGATGTCTGGCCGATTAGCTTTGGTTGTTCTCTCTGTGTGTATTGTGAAGTCCCATAAAATTGTTACATGTCCTATCTCCGTAACCAGGCCTGGGTGGTGTTCATACCAATTTCTTTCAGCTTTCTTTCCGTAAAAGTTGCATATTTTCCAGTGCAGATATTGGCCTACTCTGTCATACCAGGTTTTATATTCAGTGGGTGCCAATACCGTGCAACATGATACAATATGGTCAATTGTTTCTGGATACTTATCACATAATCTGCATTTTGGGTTAACACATTTTTTCAGTATGTTTGCTTAATAATTTCTAGTTAGCAAGCAATGGTCCTGTGCAGTAAAATTAAAATCTTCGGTTTCAGATTTTAACCATGCACTTCGTAGCCACTAATAGATACGGGGTTTGTCTACATCAGCGTGTTTGGTAAGGGCAGAGTATTGACAGCGAAGTGGTTTATTATGCCACCGTTTCTGTATCCGGTCGGTTGCATTTGCCTCTGATTTCTACATAACAGATTTCATTGAATAGGAGAAATTCCATTTTCTAGTTATAATTGAGGAGAATGGTTCCCCATCTTTGTAGTCTATTAGCAATATGTGCTAACAGCCCCTTTTTTGATCCAAAGATAGTATATTGACTCCACTCGCGAAAGTAGTGTAATCTTCGTCTTCTTTGCGGGTGAGATTCATGCATTTCCAACGCTTGTGGAACCGTGATGTTTTTGGACTGAAGAGTTCTGTTAATGATTGAACTGCCTCTTTAAATTCCAAGTCACTGGTTTTCTTAGGCAAAATATATTTAACAAACTTAGTACATTCTGCTGTGCCTAATTTCATGAGGAGTAGGCGAAACTTTTTATGGTCAACCCAACTAGCACAATCCGTATTGTATAAGTCCTCCTAACGCTTAATGTAAGAAGCGAATGTAATTTCTTCTTCAGGTGCAAACGTGAAGTTTTCCGTAGCACTCCATATAGCATTTTCAGAGAACGCGTTTTCGTTATCCTCATTTTGGGTTTTGATCAATATATTATCCATGTAACTTTGTTTATTCTGTGTTTGAAAAAACATTTCCTCCAATTTCTGTTGTCTCATCTGAATTTCTAGGGGTAATTCCTCAAATTTCTTCTGGTATTCTATTTGTTCTCGTTGGAATTTCTCATGTCTTGATATTTCTGTTCCAACAGTAGTTGTTGTCTCTGTTGGTGTTTCATCAAATCCAGCATTGCATTATTAAATTCGTCCATTTTACCGCGGTGGTACGTAAAATTAAGAAATGGGGATCATTTTATTTTCTCTTTACCCCCTCTTAACTAAAAATAAGTCACTTTGACTTGTACGATTCTTTTACTGAAAAATTTAAAAGCGAGAGAGGGGGTAAATTTTTACTTTACCCTATTAGCGAAAACAATAAGTCTGTTTGATTTGTACAGTTCTTTTATTGACTTGTTAGAATGGAACAAATAATAAGGTTCACCAAACTCCTTCCCAACCACTGAATTCATCTTGTAGAAATCCTATTGTTTTGAGGAATTTCTTTTTTTTTTCACTGTCAGTGTTGTAATTAACACTGGATACAATTTTGCCGTAGAGTTTGATTAGAATTCCTTTCTTTATTACTGTTGTAGACACTGGTCCAATATTTTTTGTGATTTAACGTGAAGTCCGTTTCTTCGCATCCTTCGCCGGAAAGATGTTGTGACCAAGTAAATGCTTAAAGAAATAACGAAACAAGTGTTACGGATATGTCATATATTAAACAGTAAATACAACAGAAGTGTATTACACGACTAGTAGAGTGTGTGTCGGTTGACCCAGAGTTCAATCTAATCTTATAATAGGTGAAAGAGTCCAATATAGACTCTTTAGAGGGAGGACACCACAACACTTAAATTAGTATAAGTCGCAGCAACCACTACCAGATGAAGTATCAGGTGGACATACATTAATATTGAGGGATATTACAAAAGGAAATGAAAGAATTAAAATTAAATCAAGTCAAAGTGATTTAAAATGAAATTAAAGAAAAGAAAAATGAAATTTCACATTGTATGAGCTTTACTATAGTTACATGTTGGGGGACAGGCAGAAAATGTCATCCGACAAATGTTTAACATTCTGAGGCCAATAAGAGTGATAGTTATCAAGTTTTATATGGTAAATCTACCTCCCCTCGATATAGTTTAGATTAAATAGCCATCAAGGCATTCATTAAACAGGATAGAAACAAGAAGAAAATCCAATTTTATGATATATTGTGATATTTTATAATCTTAGTTTAGATCAATAGAATGGCACAAGTAATGGAAGCTCATGAGAATGGAGTCTACCTTAAACGTAAACGTCTGAAGAATTATATTGGCGATTATAACAACACAATTATTGATATTTACTAAGCTGTTGACATCCAGGGAGGAATGGAAACGTTTTTCAAGTCTATATTACTAAACACTGGCCAGTATCGAAGCGATTTTTTTGTGTTGACTTTTCCGTATAATTAAGAGCAAGTTGTGCGTGTTGCCTATGGGGAAATGGAGTCAGTTAGTCGAGCACTAGTCTCGGCAGTTATACTCACTTCAGAGTGAAGCCATTCAGAGTTGCATGAGTATTTTCACCTCAAAAATAGCAGTTAAATTATAGTATACACTCGAATTCTCATAGACTAGATTACAGCTAATATATGAGAAGGTGAAATCTGGCTTAAAAAAATAAACCCTGGAGAAGGCAACAGCAAATCACTCCTTTAACTTTCCCAAAAGCTCATAGCCATCCGCAGAGAATAAAGCATAGTAAACTAGGGATAACTCTGTTAATCTAAATCTTGAAGAGATGTCAATAACTTATGAGGACAAAATGGCGCAATAACTTTCACAATTGCAACGGAACAGAGACAATCAAAAACTAGTGATTTGTCACGTAATATAAGGCTAATATGTAAATGAATCATTCAATTCAAAGAGAAAAAAACGAGTTTCACTTTAACGGTCATTTGCATCAGTGCGAAAGAAAGACTGATGCCCGTTCCCCAAAATATTAACACAAGTTTCAAAATCGAACAAAAATGTCTAATCAATGCGCATAAATCGTTATTTATTTAGTCTTTCGAAATGTACTGTAAAACTTCAAGTTTAAAAATCGAGTTACTGCAAACATTTCTGAAGTGACATCTACTTTGCTTATATCTCAATATCGATATGGTCTCTAGTGGAAAAATACCATATTATCTGCTCAATGAACGTCAAAAGAAACCCCCCCCCAAATAAATCTGTTATTTTCTCAGACATTCATTACATTAATTTTGTGTGAATACAATTTTGTTTTCCTTAATACGTTAGAAAGGCAGATAATTCGTTCTATCTAGCTCTATCAGCAACCATTCTATATTCCTCCGTTGCTAGAAAACTACAATCGTGTCCATTTTGAGTTGTGAAGTAAGGATAAACGGTACCTTACATAATCTTTTAATAAAAACGCAATAAGATGTATGCTTCGCTGATAACAGTCAAGTAATGTCTTACCAAACAATACCGTACGTGTAAAATTAGAAGGTTAAAGTATTTAAAATAGGCTCATCATGTTATATTGACATATTAGTGAAACTAAGAAACAGCATATATAACATAAAAAACAAACAAACAAACGTCCAAGGAGGAGATATCCACTGATATTATACAAGTTTACCTAGAAAATCTCATTCTCTGACTTAATCACTCAATGTATAGGACTTTATTCATTTACAATTCTTAAAACACAATAGAACACTAAAAGTCAATATTTTGCATTAAGATTATCAAAACTTTTAACTAAGTTAGATGTTAATACATGTTTCTAAATGTTAAACCAGCACTGGTTAAGGTTACAAACAAAGAATATGTAGCTCTTTCTGGAGTAATTTGAAAAATGTGTTAAAATCAACGCTACTGGGGTAAGGGCACAAATTGAAATTCTATTTAAAGAAATCCGCTCTCAAAAATAAAGTTAAAGAAATTTAAAGAAATCTGGGTTGGTGCCAAACTTTTAGCTGCGCCTACTAAAATATATTAACTGTAGCACAAGGTCACATTTCAGGAGTGTTTAGGTTGTTTCAAAATTTATTTATTAGTTTCTCTTTTCTTAAAATTCGTTCACGTCTTGAAAGCTCGTATATTCTCGAAAGTCAATATATGCGACATTCACTTTCGTACCCAAAATGTCAACAGTAAATTCCAAGGAATCAATGTATTTTATTTTTAATCCGACATTATTACAAATGTAAACGTTATATCCTTAGTAGATACACGTGTCTAAGTAGAGGCCATGTTCTTTTCTGAACTGTTTGACTCGCATCTACAACCATATGATCGAGAGCGCTTATGTGATTGAATCGTCATCCTGAAAATTAACACACTTTCTTTTGACTAAGTTGAACAATATTTTTATATCAATAGTTTCTCTTCATACTTCCTTAAAAATAAGCATCTGTTTATTTTTTGCTGAGGAGTTATTGTTATTTATCTTATTTGTTTTCGGACTATGCTGTTATTATCACACTGTTTCGGATAGTGTGAACTCTGGTCGTCTTCAGCTGTTTCTCGATCAGAGTAACTTTCATGGAATTTCTAGCTGACAAGGCAATAACCTAATGTATTAAAGAGTTGATTCGTAACTTCGCTGACATAGTAAATTTCAGTTCAGTGACGAAGACAGGTATTACAAACTCACACTCAGTGAGAACATGATCACCATTAACTAAATATGGATTAAAAAGAGAACAAGATTAGATATTCCTACACATGAATGACCGAACGAGAATAACCTTTTCCTGGAGATTAAACAAAGTGTTCAGTTTGAAATTCCTGGAAGATTACCTAAATGAACTGACATCTGGAAAAGTCCATATAGCACAGTGTCTGTTCAGTCTATCTTGATTTATCTCGTAAGTGGTGTTACATTACATATTCAAGGGGTTGCTCACCAATTTTTCGTTTATTTCGGCATGCCTTACCGAATCCCATATACGTTAAACGATAATTTATCTTGGGCTTTTGTATTCTGATAAAATTAAATTTTCATTCAATTTTTGAATATAAAATGAAATAACTTTTCTGAATAAATGTCATACACATTCATTATTAATTTTCTTTTATATAAATGCCACTAAAAAGAAGATAAAAATTATAAGAAAATAGAATCCGTTTCTTTCTTAAAGGAATATCAGTGACTCTGAATGAAATGCAGACTATTTGAACGATAATAATTCTTAGAAAATTAGATCTTTTTTATCTTCTATTCTTCTAATCTGATGGTAAAATGAGGTTCATGCTTTAATTTTCTTGGGCTCGTAATTCTCAGCAAAAAATCCTTCAGTGCTCTCTTCATAGTTTATAGTTTCTTTGGCTCAATAAGAGGGAACTTTGTATTTTTCAATTATTTGTATAATCTTCTATTGTCGACTGTCTGAATCGAATCAACATTCATCTAATTTATTTTGCTTACATTGTCATTCTTATCTTCCTCAATAATGTCTCCCAGTTCCTGCTTGGTTTTAAACTTCACTGTACATTTCATATCTATCTATCTATCTATCTATCTATCTATGTTCCGCATCGATCCATCAATCTGTTGCTGTCTAGCGATAGCACAATCTTGTTCCATGCATGTCAATTTTAGATTTTTAGCATGACACCTTTTATTAAGGGTTATCGAGATCAGTATAGAAAATGACAATTGTGCAATCATATTCTCACTGGATTCCCACTAGAATATTTTATATACAATAAGCAAAGTGCTTTACTTCAGTATATCTTTATTAATAAAACAATATCAATCTTTCAAGATAATTCCCTTTTCAAATGACCTCGGTCAAAATCGGTGTTGATCTTATAGTTGGCATCTGTGAACATATTTTTTTGATAGACACAATGTTCTTCTTGAGACAGGACGATTTTTCGGTGGAATATCACATAAGCCACACATTGAAAAATAGTCACTGCTTTCATTGCTTCCTCCTCACTAGTTACACATATTTTAAGAATCATTATCTGTATAAGTAATTTCATCATAAGCAGCTCCAAGATAAAGAAATTTCCAGCGTGATATCCGGACTCAAGTAAGATTCCCGACATTGAATCAAAAGGAAATAAACGTGTGTGCTTTTTTTGAATGGTCGACTGGCGAAGGGAGTTTTCGCGGAAATTGCTAAAAAAATGAAAAACAAAACTCTGATTCATTTGTACATAAAGAAAATAAACACTTAGGCTAAAAAAAAAAATAAATATTTCTAAAGCCATACGGACATTTAAATATCAAAGAAGTGTTTTTTTTAGATGACGGTAAATGTTACACCAGAATACAAAGGCTCACTTCAATAAAGAAAATGATTTTCAAACGCTAAGCAAAGTTTTAAGAAACAGCAGAGTTTCGATAAAAAGAAAGAAAACAGTGCTGAACTATTATCTACTATCAGTCTTCATATATGGATGCTAAATATTTACTCAGCAGAAGAAGAGAACACTTAAGAATTCCACAGAATGGTGACCTGAACATGTGAGTAACGATGAAGTTTTATGGAAAATGGTATATTAAGCTTGGAATTATGGGTGGGGGAAAATAATAATGGCTTAGAATTGTTAAATGAAAAGACGAGTTCTAATTCGAGTCAGAAATTCCCTTGGGAAAGGTATGACACCAACTCTTCCTCCACTTATGGGTTAATTAGTAAGACTTGTGTGACTAAACTATTATTAACTCTTAAATATTTTTACAGTCTAAAAATATTTTCTGGCTTTGAATAACCTGCAAAAAGACTGATAAGGCGTAGAAAATGAATCAACCAACAACTAAAAAATATAGTTACTTAAAACGTGATTTCGTTTTGCGAAGTTATTTTAGTGAAATTAATAAAGAGCATGCAATCTCTCTACATTCTACTAGTAGATGATAAAAACTTTGTCTTGCAGTTCGACAATGAATTTGAATGAATTTCCAAAACAAGCGAATGCGTGAAGAATTTTGTTGTGGATTCCGTGTTGAAATCCGGTACTAATAAATAAATGCCAGGAATGAATATATGAAAATAATGTATTAACGTAATAATACAAACTGGTAAAGCAGGTTAGTAGTTCCAGCAATACGGGTTAGTAGTAAAATATATATACAGTCTTTGGTATTGAAGTATCGCTGTATGACTTCTTACTGAATCTACGTGCTCGCTCACTGTGATTCCTACAACGCTGTTACCTCACCCTTCCGGTTACCTACAACCTTTTACTCTGTTACTCTCGACTCGACTCTTCGGTGTTGCTCTCTCGGGTCTTCACGTAGCCGTAGTATATGTATATACTGGGTGAGTCCATTTGTGCACAAAGGGGAGAACCCCTCAACAAATTTAAAGACAATTGTTGCACTGTGGTATTCTTTCAGCCTATGGAGTCTTTATAACGTAGCACGTGTTATCGTTTCAAATGGAGATTTCCAGGACATATTAGATGAGCAAAACTTTTACGTGTTTCATCAATGCTCTGATGCTCTCCACGGCACTTGCTGACAGGGCCTTTCTGGCCTCTAATCTGTATGGGAACTCATCTGCCCACTGTGGTGATAATCAGTCACCACATGCTACCTCGTAGGTCTGACAGACACGAAATTATCGAGTGTTCTGATCCTACCGACTACACTCACCTGGTTTGCGTGTATACTGAACTTGCTTGAACTGTTGTTCACGCAAGATGATCCGTATATATATATATATATATATATATATATATATATATATATATATATATATATATATATATATATATATATATGTGTGTGTGTGTGTGTGTGTGTTTGTGCGCGCGTGTGCCTGTGTCTGTGTGTGTGTGTGTACATACCCAGGTACATTAATCAGAGTAGGATTCTATTTTACAAAACATATTTATTATTCAACGTATATATTTCCCAGATAATGTAATAATTTCAAGATAAATATTAATAAGAAAGAACGAATAATATCAAGATTAAGCCTCTTTAACCAATAATTTTCACACAACTGACCTATTGAAACCATATATAGAAAGAGTAAGGGTGAATAAAGGCAGACAAGGATGTTTTTTTCCATCAGACAAAAACAAACGGAAAGAGACACAAGACAACAAAAAAGTATATGATGCGCTTTATTATCTGAAGAAGTTATATATATATATATATATATATATATATATATATATATATATATATATATATATATATATATATATAGTTCTGTCTACCCAACTTCATTCACTAGGCTTAATGGAACAGGTGATATCTTCTCCAAGTACTTTCCAAAACTGTCGAATGATGGAATGGTCTACGCAGACAAATTAAATCAAAAAGTCATGAAAAATGGGCCATGATGGGATTCGATTACTCGGGAGTCCTGGTCGGAAAAGGAACGTTTTAATCATTGGCCAGTTATATATATATATATATATATTAGGCTGGTGCAAAAATAATGTCGTTTTCTCACATAGTAACATATGTGAGGAAACGACATTAGTTTTGCACCAACCTAATATATTGCAGGATATTAAATCCAGAATATATTTTTAGACTGTAACATTTTTTTTTAGATATTAATCATTTAATGGTATAAGTTTTACTATTTAACCTATAGTTGAGTGGTGAACAGATGGATTCATCCATATTCGGAGGATATTTGCGCGTAAGTAAATATAAGGAACCCGAGTGGAATTGAAACTCGCTTTTGCATTTAAAAATTCCGAGTCATTATCCATTACCTCCCCCGTACTTCCAACCTTACAGCAACTGGTATTCGCTAGCGGTCACCTATCTAGGTATTGGCCAGGCTCGGCGTTGATTAATTTCCATAATCTTATGGGAACCGATATTTCAATGTTTCGTTTTTATGAATTCATTAAGAAACGACACTTCCAATTTTTAAAACAGGAATCGTGTCAGTGTTAACATGATGTCTGCAATACTAAGATAAAAAAAAATGTCATATATTTCAAATCCGCTAATAAATTAAATATTCTCAGAGGCGAAGATGTTTCGATTCAAACGAAGGATTTATCGATTTCCCTAAAAATATTGTATGCCGAGTCAACATTAGGCCCTTTAAGAGAATAAGTGAAGAATGGGTAGGAAATTGGTCACAAAAGTGAACTATGGATAATACTGACGAGAAGAAAGAAAATGGTTTTTACGACCAGTAAAAAGCAATCTTTGCAAAATTTTATGACGTTTTGTTGGATAATCTGATGAAAAATCTATATCATAATCGTGTTTCCCAGTTTCGTTAGTCAGATCTGCTAGACTTCTAAAACCGGCAACATCTTTTCAAATGTGCATCAAAACATTTAATAAAAGCACAAATCCATCTTAGAAATTAAATGGAAACTCATTCTGACAGTTTGAAAAAAATAACAAATGTATTTCCTGAGATAGAATGAAAGAAGACAGCTTGGGTAATTTGACACAGAAGGCTTACTGAAGGAAAGAACAGTAAGAAAAAACAGTGAATAACCAATTTAACACAGAAGGCTTACTGAATGAAAGAGCAGCAAGGAAAACAGTAAATAACCAATTTGACACAGAAGGCTTACTGAATGAAAGAGCAGCAAGGAAAACAGTGAATAACCAATTTGACACAGAAGGCTTACTGAATGAAAGAGCAGCAAGGAAAACAAAAAAATAACCAATTTAACACAGAAGGCTTACTGAATGAAAGAGCAGCAAGGAAAACAGTAAATAACCAATTTGACACAGAAGGCTTACTGAAGGAAAGAACAGCAAGGAAAACAGTGAATAACCAATTTGACACTGAAGGCTTACTGAAGGAAAGAACAGTTAGGAAAAACAGTGAATAACCAGTTTGACACTGAACGCTTACTGAAGAAAAGAACAGAAAGGAAAACAGTGAATAACCAATTTAACAAAGAATGCTTACTGAAGGAAAGAACAGCAAAGAAAAAAACAGTGAATAACCAATTTAACACAAAAGGCTTACTGGAGGAAAGAACAGCAAAGAAAACAGTAAATAAACAATTTAACACAGAAGGCTTACTGAAGGAAAAACACAACAAGGAAAACAGTGAATAACCAGTTTTACACAGAAGGCTTACTGAAGAAAAGAACAGCAAGGGAAACAGTGAATAACCAATTTAACGAGTTTGAGTAAATGACTGAGAACAAGACAAAGAGATATGTTAAAAGGGGAAATTACTTACAGCTACAACAGAGAGGATGTTGTGGAGAATCAGGATCGCAAAACGTTTTGAAAGGACATGACGTCTACCACCATCGGTAGTGGAACACTTGGCTTCCTCTGGTATCGTGATAGGCACATGCACTTACTTAATCTTAGTCTCCTGTATTCCATTTGCTTCTGACATTTTGTTGTGCCAATTTTTGCTTTGGTACGTGAAATTATTGCACCTAACTGAAGTCCGATATTCTCCAAATATTTTTTGACAGAAACTATTTTGCCAATTTACCGGCCGCCGTAAAATCTTGTAGTATAGGATTCACACCAGAAAGTCTGAATCAAATTTAATGTTCATCAGGAATATTTGTTCAAAGAGAAGTTATTCCGTGGTGTACCAGTAAATAGTGAACTCACCCTGAATTACCAAAGTGGAATTTCAACTCACTATTACCACAGCGCATCCATCAAGGAGGCAAATGTAAAAGAGGATTGAAAGGTGTCCTCATAGACACCTTGCTCAGATTCGTGCCTCACAATTACAATGTCAGTTACTGTCTCCGACATTGCAAACAGATGGTCGACTCAGTTGAAATTACGATGTTCTCACCTTGGACAATCGGGTGATAGGAAGATATAAAAGCGCCCTACTCGAGAGGGAAGGGACAGGAGATCCATATTCGGAGAAAAGTATTAACGCCACTTTCTTGTAGATATTAAGAGATGAAGTTTAGAAATAAAGCAAAATAATTTAACGTAAGAGAGATTTCATCTCACATTGCTAATAATCTTTACAGCGATAGCATTACAGTTATTTTTTTTTACTGACAGGATTGGTGTTTTATTCAGTGTATATGGTTGGCTTGGAATAATTTCTTCGTTTTTGTTTGTCTTTCACGAACGTAACACACCTCGAGTATGTCCAACCGATATTTTTGAATACATAAAGCAAACAAGGCAATGAAATTATTACGAAATAAGATACAAATCTAAACTAAAATAATTAAGTATTTCTTCATTTTTTAAATATTTCTTCTGATAATACAATAAGAGAATCCTGAGAACTAAACGATGCGACTTGGAATCATAGCCCGAGCAACAACTTCATTGTATTAGAATTATTAAAAATATTATTCCAAATAGGCATTGTTATCAATTATCGGATGATAAGTTATTGGGTTCAAAACGTCTTGTATATCAAATTGGTTAAGCTGAACTAACCAAATCGAAGAAAGAGAGACGACTGATACCGAATCAGGGCAAAGACCGCCTTCCTCTAGCGGTTTCTCTAATAATCTTATTAACAAATCTATGTTGCATCGTTCATTCTGTGTTTGACAATAATTGATTATGCCAGCAGAAGCTCAAGACGAAGGTATATTAAGGTTGGATTTTGTGGACGGATCAATTATTGTGTATGGTCCAACGGGTGTTGGGTTGGTGGGTTAAATGAATAAGAAAGAATCATTAATGGCTCCTGTCATTAATCGATAAATGAACGGGTGGGAGTGAACGGGGTTTCCACATATTACCATGATCAGTTCAAACAGGAATGAAAATTCGCTTGTGTGAACATTTGCAATAAAGCAGTAACGAACCAGGAGTCTGGACAAACTCATAATTACACGTATCAATCAGCGCTGCAATCGATCGATAGAAACAGTGAATTAATAGTTATATCGATTCATGGTGTCTATAGAAATTTGCATGATAATCCTATGGTATATCACTAAGCTTATTTCTTTTATGGTGGAAAAGACAGAAAAGAAGACGAATCTTTTATGGAACATGAGTGTATGCATTGTATTTATCTCTGTGTGTGTGTGCACAATACACACACAGACATATATATATATATATATATATATATATATATATATATATATATATATATAGATAGATAGATAGATAGATAGATAGATATATAGATATATATAAATATTTATTTATATATTAATGTATATTTGGAAGTAACATTTCATTTAAACATCTTTCGTTAAGCATGATGTTCTAACATTTTGCTGTTTAGTGGAAATGAGAGAGTGCAAAGCCATTATATATTTATATATGTGCGTACGTGTGCATGGAATATATATATATATATATATATATATATATATACACACACACACATATATATATATATATATGTGTGTGTGTGTGTGTGTGTGCGATCGGAATATATATATATATATATATATATATATATATATATATATATATATATATATATATATATATATATATATATATATCCAGTGTGCGATGGATAAATGGTCGTTTAAATTACGCAAAAATGAAAATAATAATAACATGTCATTTTAATAGATACACATTCCAACGTTAGGCACAAATATTTTTAAATAATAAAGATGAAATTTATTCAATAAAATCGCCATTGCTCTCAACTACTGCTTCCAGGCGACTTCCGAATCTTCTGCAACTCTTCTTGACCGTCAGCGAGAGAACACCAAAACTCCTTGTGACACCAAAGATGAACTGAAGGCAAGGGATTATGGCAGCATTCACCGACTCAAACAATTTAAGTTGGTGAATGCTGCCATAATCCTTGCCTTCAGTTCATCTTTGGTGTTACAAAAAGTTTGGTGTTCTCTCGCTCAACAGCACCACTCACATAATAATCAATGAGTTTCACTTTGGGGAGTTAGGTGGCCGGCGCGAATTGCGTCATGGCGATGCTTATCTCACAGACGGTGCCCAACTGACCCTACTATATTGTGCAGTCGACAAAAGTAAAAACAAACAACGCGAATGCTCCAAATTAAAAATATAAAATGGTGATAATTTGTCAATCGAACCCTGTATATATATATGTGCATGTGTGCGTGTATGAGGGAGTGTGTTTTTGTGTGTGTGTATGTGTGTATGTGTCTTCGTGTATGTGTGTGTGTGTGCACGGTAAACATCGAAATTGTGAAGGTGCCAATCCGTTCTTTTGGGAAATCATGGAAATTAATTTATGCTGTATAACTCCTTATGAGGGCCGGTTGATATTTAAAACATATGGTATTATCAAATACTCAGAAAACGAAATGCGTCGACTAAGAAAAGTGTTGCTTATATCTGTATTCATATGCAATTAGGTGCGTGACTGTATGTTCAAATGTTAACAAAAATAAATCTGAATAACTTTTTTATCAATAACTTTATAATTTAATGAAGAAAATTATTATATACAAAAATAATGAATTTATTAACAGCATAATCATCCTTTAATATCTATAAATTAGAATTTCAGATAGAATTCGACATGAAAATGTCAGTCAGACATAATTTCTGTAATTTATACAATCAGAGATGCCTAAAAGAGAATTTGCTGCCTAAATACATAAATTTTAAATTGTATATTTCAGCGGCCCACCGGAACAATATCAACTGGCAATTTAAATGTGGCCTTGTGAAAAGACAGGTTAAGTGAGTAATTTTAACTTGAAAATACTCAACAAACAGAAGCAAGAGATACACAACACAGTACAAAGGAATACCGCTTCTGAACAACTTAAACAAATACTAAATAGAGTAAAAGAAATTACTAACAAATCGGAATGTAAACATAGTATAAAAATTGTTTATAAAAATTCAAAAAAATATCAATACATTATATAGAGGATAACTTTGAAAGATTTATAGACATTTCTGATTTAACTGACAACCAAAAAGAACAACTCAACCTCGAAAAAGATCAAAATTACTTCGAAATGAAAATATTAGGTTGGTGCAAAAATAATGACGTTATAATGTCGTTTTTTTGACGTTAAAAAATACGTCAAAAAACGACATTTTTGCATCATTGTTTTTGCACCAAACTAATAAAAGAAATTTAATTAGTTATAGCACATTTCTCTCATCCTTTAACATCAATACACGGAAGGTTATTCGTGAGTATGAATGGATTTTGTAAAAAAAAATAGCAGATATAATGTCTGTAATTTATTCAATCAGACAAGCCTAAAAGAGAATTTGCTGTCAAAACACACAAACACACGCACACGCACACGCACACACACATCTCTCTCTCTCTCTCCCTCTCTCTCTCTCTCTCTCTATATATATATATATATATATATATATATATATTAAATAGTGCGTTCAAACATGAAACAGACTGACAATTTCGTTGATGACCTTAGTGTCAACATCTATATTTACATGTCATATATATATATATATATATATATATATATATATATATGTGTGTGTGTGTGTGTGTGTGTGTGTGTGTATGGTTGTGTGTGTGTTTGCATTAGCTTGTTGACACCAGGTTTCATTGAAGTATATCATATTTCAAAATTAGTGTTAAGTAATTTCAATCTTTTTCATTCGATGTTCTTTGGTTTTTGCCCAAATAACATCGATTATTGTTTTTTTTTGTTTTTTTTTAAGTTTTCTGTGTTTACAGATTCAGACGCTTTTAACTACCTATGCCCCTCTCGAAAATGGGTTAATATTCTGATTGAAAATAAAATTAATGTGCTTGTTTTTTTTTTCTCATCGCTGCCTTTAGCTTTCAACTATTTATGAATTGAATACGTGTTTCGATTAAGATAATTATGTAGTTTCTTGTCCTTTTAACAGCAGATATAAAGCTGCTTCTCGTATTATGTAGTTTGAATCTGAAGTTTATCAATATATGTCAATGGTAATGCTAGTGTTAACCATTTCCTTATAAAGAAACATTAAGCGCTCACTCACTAACCAAACGTCTTGTTTGGAGGAAGATGGGCTCATGCTTTTTTTTAAGTAGATTTGCACAAAGTGAACAGAATAGGATCGATCGAAATTTTAACCGATCATATACATACACAGGCACGTAAGACTGCAATACACATACGCTATATATGTGTGTTTGTGTGTTTGTATATGTGCGTGTGTCTGTGTGCTTGTGTTGTGTAGATAGATAAATAACGCTGTTATATAGACCCTGTTAGTTAATGGAGATAAAAGTGTGCACAATTTGCAAGTCTAGCGATTTATGACTTGGGAAGGGTAATAAAAATATGTGTGAATATCGGGATAAACGCAGGCTGGACTAAAATCAATCAGACATTCCGACAAGAAGATAAAATTGATCAGAGGAGATGTTCTTAGATCAGATGAAATATATAGCGGTTATGTTGATTAGAGACTTTGACCATTCTGTGCTGACTCTGATTTTAAGCTCGTTTGATGTTGCGCCACGTTCCCCTCAGTTGGGTCTGACTTAAAAGGCGATAACTTGTCACATGGAGAATTCTTCTGTATTGACAGCAGTAATTGTCGACGGGAAATGAGGAACGGAACAAAGTGATGCTGGGCATGCAATTAATTTAGTAAATGTCCGGTCAGATTCAGAATGTCCAATACTATGCATGTATACATCTCTGTCAAATGTACGTATATGTTTTTTTTTCGTTTTTTTTTTTGTTTGTTTTTATCTCTGATCCTTATATTTTAATATTAATATCCATTTGAGAATGGACGAAGGAGAACTGGTGTCTCTCAACCAGCTTTCTCGCGTAGATAAAGAGCAATATCACAGGAAACACTCCATGAAGGGGAAGGAAAATACTGTTTTTAAACCACCGGTGACTTGAGGACATATCGAAAAAGAAAAGGCTATGGAACAAAACGTGACAGAAAATCCGGAGTGGAGCCCCAAAGGCGGTTGACTGTCGAGACTGTCAACATTCCGGCAATTCTGCATTCAAGCCTACTCCAGATACATTGCCTTATAATCCTTTGTTCTTTTCGGCATGGTCGAGAGGATGGGCATATGGTCTGATCAGCGCACTTGTTCCATATATTATCTCTCACCCATGTGCTCTGGAGTGGTCAGTACCAAAATCTGTTGTGGATGCGCACCGGAAAGTAAAAGCGATCCATGCCATATCAAATGGCAAAGCTTTACTAAATTATGAATTAATTTTCTTACGCACAGTAACCGACCGCTGCTGCCAATTACATGCTTTCACATGTAATCCTCAGGATATATATATATATATATATATATATATATATATATATATATATATATATATATATATATATATATATATATATATATTTAATTTTTTTATTTTTTCACATCAATGGATTCAATTTCATTTAATATTTATTTTAAAGCGTTAACCTTTCTTTTAATTCAATAGTCATTAATATTCCTTAGTTTTGACTATTAATCTTGTTTGCAAATCAATAAATTCTGCATTTATTGGCATTTAAATAACGGCTACTTTAAAAAAAAAACTTCATATATATATATATATATATATATATATATATATATATATATATATATATATATATATGTGTGTGTGTGTGTACGTATATGTATACATACACCATATGCCCATATATGTGTTTGTGTGTACAATTCAATCTTTTATATATTATGTGTGTGTATGTAAATGGAGACAATAATATATCTTCCCCTGTTTTGGGGCGTCAGATATAATGAACAACAAAATATTTTTTATCGACACACGGTCAACTTCTAGTCAAAAATAAAGGGTGATGTCTATCTTATGTTCTTTTAAAGCCGCCAGACGTATGAATATGAAAAGCACTACATACTTCCTTACGAATGGGGTAATATTAGTCGTTACTTTATTCATTGAGTAACCATTTAGTACTACTGTCGGTCGAAATTTATAAAATCTTTCTGTTAAAACAATTTTTCATGTACATAGTTTTTGGCAGGAGATTTTAAAAATAGCGATCAAGGTTATACTGTGTATGTTATCAAGAAAACCTACATCAGGAAGAGACGGTAAGGTTCATATTTTAATCTCGTGTTTTGAATTTTTGATGTGCCATCATATAGACGTATATAGCGACTTTTGTGCGCAAATGGTAGGCAGGAACATGATGAAGTTAATAAAATTACGATTTTGGGGGTATTTTTTCTTAATTTCACTGTTAGAAGGAATTAATTTTATGCGCTGAATAAAAGCAACTGATGTGATAAGATAAGTTGCAAGAACATGCCAGACACCAAATTCTGTTTTTTTGTATAGAAAGAACAAACAAATTTCCTTTCTTCCATGCAAATGATTCAGAAAACTACATTTTTAAGGTAACAGAATACATTTCTGATGGAACAATGTTGGTTTGTTTAAGATGAGAAACATATTCAATTTTATTAAAACTGGATATTTTCAGAAAAAAAAAACTAAATACAATACTGTTTTCGATTTTCTTGACAATAATTTGATAAGGCTTAATATTAACCTGGGAAAAGGTAGAAAGAAAAAGATTGAAATTGTATCGAAACATATTAAGGAGATAATCGCCTTTTACTTGAAACGACCAAATGCATTTTTTCTCATAAAAAAGGAGAGAAAAACTGAGCCAGTCTATGCAGACACGTTGAACAGTAAGATTACATTTTTCTTTTAATATTTAGTAACGTGGCTTCACAGAAGAGAGACATAAATAGACTGTTCAAAATGATAAATCTCGTATTCGTACATAGAAAAAGATAGGATATGTTCTAAAATCACGTCTCCAACTGTCTCATATGTTGAAGATATGGATTTAGCCAGGGAGTTTCTATGTGAAACAATCAGTATACATTCGTAAAATAAACATAATTCCTGTAAAAACGCTACCTGCCAGGAAGATCAAATTCAAGCAGGTTCAGACATTTAAATAGCTGGGTACTATAAAAACAGTCGACGAAAAATGAGACGAAGAAATTCCAAAGTCTGCAGGAATGATGAAGGGTGCCTTCCGGCGCTTAGATACAAATAAACGAGTGTTTATTTATATTTAATATCCTATACACTAGTTAAAAGGCTAAACAATTTCCTTACAGATGACAAGGAGACTTGAAGTGATAAAATATTTGTTGTAGCGATGAAACTAAACGCATTCCTCTGTCAGCCTCAACAGCAAACATTTTTACGATTCCATTTTCCATGTAATTTAAGTTTCACCAAATATGATACTTTGGACAATTTCCTTTTTTGATATTCTTTAGAAGTCACGATATTGGAGAGAATAATGCAAAAGCAGAATGACCTTTATATCTGTTTCATAGACTACATAAAATCCTTTCATAATATACGACATAAAGAACTATTTGAACTGTTAGCGAAACTTGATTTATTAGGGAAATATTTTAGAATGATTCAGAACTTATATTGAGATCAAACTAACTGTACACACATATGAATTGATTACACCAAATAGAAAGAGGCATAAGAAAAAATTGTCTGCTTAGCGGTTTTATTCAACCTTTGCAGTAAGGCACTCTTCAAAAAAGTACAAGCGGGACTGTGACATATTATTGTTGGGATGAATTCTAACAATATATGTTAGGAAATAAAACGGTATTTATGGCACATACAGAAATGAAACTGCAGTACCCTTAGACAATATCGTAAAAGAAATAACTGTCAATTGTAGGAAAACAGAAATGCATGGTTGACAGCAAAAGAAGGACTGCTGAAGATACTACATACGAATTAGAGATGGTGTAACTTGAAAAGTACAGTAGATGAAACATCTGGATTTGTTTTAACAGATAACAGAAGATATGACACCGGAATAGAAAAAAACATGACCCCCGCCTCCCCACAAATAAATAAAAGTATTTTTAAAATAGAAAAATATAGTAAAAAACAAAGAATGAGCCCTGACTTATTATGTCGTATCAGTCATCCTATATGGTAGTGGATACTGGGAAAAATGTTACAAATGAAGAAGAATCTTAAAGCAACAGAGATGTTGTTCTACAGAAGGAAATTAAATGAACTGAATGTGGAAGTTTTAAGGAAAATTGAAAAAAGAAGTGACATATACTTAGAATCAGAAGGAGGCAGTTGAAACACCCACGCGAGATACTGAAGGCAACAGGGATAGAGAGAAACAGTGAATAGCCTTCCTAACGCGCTTGTATTAATGCATAGCGACACAGTTAATGGGGAAGATAGTTAAAAGATGAACAGAGTTACAGATGAGATGAAGTCGTGGAAAGCTCTGATCGGCCAACTCTTGAAGGAATACTGCACATGAAAGAAACAAAAACTTGGAGTGTTGAATTAAAGGTAAATAATGTAAATGTTGTACTATATCCAGTACAATATTTAAAAAAATAGATTGGTCAGGAACAAATCTGGGGAAAAATTCGTAAATATATTGCTTCTCTGTAATGTAGATCTTGAAGGTGAATTATTATTTTAATTTTTTCGTAATAAATAATTAATTTAATTTTCTTGTTTTTTCTTTATTTTATTTATAACGTTTACATGAAAGAAGGATTGCTGACCAAATACACAATACAGATAAGTAGAGAGAGACTGGCGAATAGATAGATAGATAGATAGATAGATAGACTTAAGTAGTCGTTATGACGTAGGAAGAAAGACATTGCTGCTGTTGTTAGTGTATTACTCACTGTGTGCCATACATATCTGGTTTGTGTTCTACGAGGTGAATATTAATAAAAAATATATAAAGAGAAAAATAGAGAGAATTACAAAAAGAGTGAGTTCGAATGTATGAGTGGAGAAGACTAATTATGAAGCTGAAAATGATTTGACAACACCTATTTATCAAAGAAAAAAACCCAAAAATCATCAACAATATTTATTAGTTTCACAGTTTCTCGTTTAGTAATTCTCCATGTTCAAAAGGTATTAAACTTTTGAACATGTCATAAGCAATTTAATCTAATACTGATATATATATACCAAAGAAATCTATTCCCTATTCTGATTAAAAGCAAAATGAATATGCCTCTATTACTGCTCGTCAACGAGAAGATATTTATGTAAAAACCATTAAGGAAATATATAGACTAACATAGTTATTTAGTAACTATAATTCTTCATCACTTTTGTAAAGGATTACATTCCATAAAGATAATTACTGACAATAATACCTTATCACAGGGGTTAACACAACGCCAAAACATTTTTGATTACTTAATCAGGTAACGGTAAATTAAAATGTGAAATTCAAATTTATTTCCTTATTGATAATAAATGGCTATACTTGTATTTCTTTTTGAGGGATAAATAGATAACATTAAATCACAGATATTTATACAGACACACACACAAGTGCTCAATATCTATATATATATATATATATATATATATATATATATATATATATATATATATATATTGTATATTTGGGCAATAACCCCCCTTTCAAATATGTTTCGTTGAATATGACAGACAATGAGATTTTGATAAAGGTTTATTGAGTTTTTCTAGTATTCTTAATTTTTTCTGTTTGAGACATATGCTAGAGTTTGTTCGACGTTACGTTTCTGCATTTCGTAGTTGGTCTAAAGAATTTTGTTTTTGCGAGTTCAAAATCTTTGTTTATTAGTGTTGTGGGCTACCTTCTTTTTCGAGAGTTCTATGTAGTTTTCTTATCGGTGGTGTTTATCAGTTACTATAGTACAAACCCTACGTGCTATAGAATAAGAAATGGATTTCAGTTAGCTTTTGGAGTGATGGACATTGAAATGAAGATATTGTTGGGTGTTTGTAGTTTTCTGGAAGGTATCTGTGATTATGTGGTTGTTCTATTTCTCATGAGTACATCTAAAAATGGTAATTCATTGAAATTATATTCTTGGGTGAATTTGATTTGCGGATGTAAGTTCTAAAGTAGTGTGGAATTGGTTAATATCACCTAATGAGAATTTGCAGAAAAAGAAGCAATCACCTAAGTATCGTTTCTAAAATTTAGTACATTGGGTTTTTATATTTTCCCTTTATATTTTTTCTATATTTTCATAGAGCTTTTCCTCTAGGTAAGCTAATATTAAGGTGGCATATGTAGGTGCCATTTTTGTTTCCATTGCGGTACCTAGAGTTTGGATATAGTTTTTGTTGTCAAATTTAAAGGAGTTATTATACTATCGATAATGTATTCCTTTGTGAAACTGGTATGTTTTTTTTCTTGATGTTTTTCAATCCAGAATACACAAGTTGCCTAATTCATGTGGTATGTTGCTGTATATGCTACTGATGTCAAAAGTTGCCATAAGTGTTCCCGGAAATACGTTTTGTGGTATGGAGGTAAGGAAGTAAATATCGTCTCTGATGTAGCATTTAATCTGCTTAGTAAATGGGTGTAGTATTGTGTCTGTTAAGTCACCGAGTCTGCTAGTTGGACAGGTTGGTCCTGCTACTATGGGTCTGAAAGTAAAGTAACTTGGGTTTGGGATGCTAATGGATTCATATTTTGTGTCTGGATAGTTTCTTTTATTTCACATGATTTGTGAATTTTTCGTGATTCGTAGAAATTGCTTGTTTTTGGTACAAAGTTTATTAGGAAATCCTTTTCTTTTAACTTAATATCTTATTATGTGTTGCACAGAGTTTCCTTCCACAAAACAACATCAAATTACCAGACAACAGAAAAAAATATTTGTATCACATCTATAAATGTAACCAAGGTGTGTGTGTATGTGTGTGCGTGTGTGTGTTCGTGGGGGGTGTATACCAATTCCTTATAGGAAGACAGTATGTATGCAGAGGGAATATAGATACACATTCTAGCAAAAACGTACACACAAAACACAAAAATGCATTGTTTATTAAAATATAAGAATACAGATATAATTCCTCAGTATTTCTCGGACCAATCTTAATTGTTTTACTACCTTTTAAGCATCATCCCAAGATAGACATTTGTGTCTTTAATACTCCCATCCCTCCAAAAAAGAATGTTTAACAACGAAAACCACATGGAAAAATAATTCATTTTAATAATATGCGTAAATATCCTCTTTTTGCATGAAGGACGCGAGATCCGAAATCCATGTAGCAAAAGTTTGAAAAATAAATAAAAATAAATAATATCTATTTTTAAAAAAATACATATTACAAAACTTTGACAGTTTCTCTCTTCTGTTTAATATATATATATATATATATATATATATATATATATATATATCGATGAACTTACAAGCCATCTTTTAATGACAGTTATTACTTACATTTATTTCTATATTTCCTACAACATACACACTTTCTATTTATAACTTGTTACTTTCAGTTTTTCTATGCATGTTGTAACTTTAATTTGTTACTGTTTATCTATCTAACATATACAAGTAAAAATAATTCATCCAAATAAATAAAGTAATTAAAAACTGCTCCCTGCCAAAATGGCAGAATATACCAAGGTAATCAATCCAAGAATTGAACGAATGAATAGATTTATCTTCCCAGACCAAAACAAAATATTAAATAAGCGACCTAAACAAATCCCCCAATTTTTTAACTATCTTCATAAAATATCGAAAACCGAAAAGAATAAATAAATACAAAATAAAATATGAAAATAAAAAAACAACTAAAATAAATTGATTTAAATAAATAAGTAAACAAACAAGCCATTCCCAGCAAAATAAGCGCCAGAATTGATTACCCACAATGCACCACTGAGCCATATCTATAAATAGTCAAGATAAATCCAACACTCGCGGTCTGACGATTTCATCTAGCGTGAAACAGACTGTCGGCTCTGAGGGTTGACTTCAATGTTCACCTTTAAATTCATATTCACATGCGCTCTATCTCTGATATTGAGCACTTTATCCCATAAATATAGCACACTTTAAAACTATATTTCTGCGCGCACACACACACACACACACACACATATATATATATATATATATATACATATATATATATATATATGTATGTATATGTATATATATATATATATATATATATATATATATATATATATATATATATATCAAAAAGAGAAAATTTGAATATATGAAAATATGCTTCAAACTATTGAAATTTAGCATTTTAACTACATTCTACGTCTTTAATAGAAAACTTCTTTAATTTCCCAGATTTTAATGAATAAAGTCTACTGTTTCCTTTATTACGTTTTTTTTAAAATGAAGCCTTCCTTCTGAAGAGGATTTTTTTTTTATTATTGACGGTCGCTAATATATCAGCAAGAATTAAATTTGGAATGTAATTTTAGATATTGTGTCATCTATTTCACATGAAAAAGAGAACAACCCACAAAACCGCTTAATGATTTATCTAACATGTTTTGCTTATTAGAAATATCGAATTTTATTATCTAACCGGTAAAAGTCATAGAAAATTTAAAAGATATAAAACTTTATAAATTATCCTAATTAAAATTAAAAAATGAAAACAATTTTTGTAAAATTCATTATTCATCGGAAAAAATTTTTTTTTCTTAAAGCAATTGTGCCCATCATATATTTTGTTCATAAACGCAACTACTTAGCTTTTTTAATTAAATACTGTCTTAGTTTTATTTAATATTTTATTTTGTGCTTTAGAAAAGATTTTCGATTGTTGATTGAAATTATTTAAGAACTTCTGATTAGAAGTATTTCTTTTTTTTATCATTTCACACCAAGCAAAGCGGGAATGCCAGTATTATGCAGTGTTACAAACAGCGAAAGTGAGAGAAAAGACTGAGTATAGATGGGATTGAAGAAAGAATAAGAGATAGACTGATTTCAAGAAGATGGCCATTGACGCTGCATTTGAATTTTTGAAGATTGCAGTTTGCAGGAAATCAAGTAAACGTATGCAAGTTCCACTGTCGGGAAGTACAAGAAAAGAAACCGTTGGAGTAGAAGTGCCGGTTGCATTTAATTATTTCAACATTAAAAGAGTGGGACCTAGATGCCAATCTAGTAGTACGTGTAAATTCATGTAGTCGGTGCACCAGGGGAAAAAATTCGTCAGAGCAGTTGGCATGAAAGTATTTATAGAAAAGACAGAGAGAAGCCGCGTCATGTCTGTGAGAATGTGATTGAATTTTAGATGCCAAGTCAGGATTGATTATATTTTAGATCCATCTTTGAATTTTGTCAACAACCTCGAGATGAATAGCAGGAGCTCCAAACCAGTTATGGCAACATTAGTCAATTCACGGTAGAATGGTAGATTTGTAAATATGCAATGTGGACTCTGACCAGAGCAAACATTCTGTCACGACGACACAATAAACCAATTTTCCTTGCAGTAAATGCAGTATTGAATCAGTATACTTGTTCCATTTCAAGTCAGTTAGAAACGTGAAAACAAGAAGGCGCAGTGAGACACTCTACCTGAGTCGAGCATCAGTCATGCTTATGGCGGACAGGGAAGTTTCTCTGTGGTAATTAAATGAGAGCAGTTTAGTTTTGGAGGCATTAAAATTTACAAACCATTTCTTGCCCCAGTTAACCACTGATTGGAGGTCTTTTTCAAGAGGTGAGTTTAACTTTGGCAGCGCTGACGGATTTGCTATTGAGACATGGAGTATTATCTGCATGATGCCTACTTGAGAATTAATGACATCAGGAAGATCATTGACGAAGATCAGAAACAGCGTAGAACCAAGAATAGATCCCGTTCAGAACGACTTTTATTTCAGGATTTGATAGGACTGATTGAATTAAATCAAACAAACGTCCTTTAATTCCGTAGCCATGAGACTTACGCAGAATCCTAGCATGCCAAACCCCGTGAAACGCCTTTGAGATATTTAAAGCCATAGCTCAAGCTTCACCGTTATTCATATACGTATTCAGTGATGACCATAAGCACATCAGCGGTAGACTAGGCAAAAGGGAATCCATATTGTTTGTCAGAGAGCAGGCCGTGACAGGTAAGATGCTTAACCACTTCAGCACTGATTAAAGTCTCGATCACTTTGTTAAAAAGCGGTGTAAGAATAACGAAGCGCTAGTTAGAAGTTCTTAAAGACAAGAACTGCAGAGGAAAAAATTAGATCAAAAAGAGAAACGTTTCCGTCGGTGTTACTGGGGAAACACGTGAACCAATGCATGAGCGATTGAGTGACCGAGAAATTAAGGATTTGTATGCCAGAGAGGCCAGAGAGAGAGAGTGTTTAAGCCACCTGGTATGGTGGGTATTAAAGTCACCGAACACAAATATATTTGGAAACGGATGTAGGGAGATGATCTTTTCTATAATATCGGAAAAACAATCAAGCATGCAACAGTCATGAGAGGAAGAGAAACGGTAGAGAAAAAAGAGATAGCTGACTGATTTAAGTAGGGAGAGACCAAGATATGTAATAATGATCAGGAGATTCAAGAGAGAGTTCCCTCGCCAATGGGAGATTTTCACCAGTCCATGCATGCGGACATTATATTCCTTCCTAAAGACAGGACGATAGCAAGGAATCTAGAAATCAGAGGTGGTTATTGAAGGGTTAAGATTAGTTTCGTAGAGTGCCAGGATGTCCGGAAACTTTTTGAATAGGAACGATTCAACACTGCACAATTTGATATGAATACCACGAATGTTGGAGAAAGAAAGATTAACGTTTTTTCGTTGTTGAGCTGGTTTCGGTTTATATAATTGTTTGTTTATTTTTTCTATATTTGTTTGTTTATCTTTTCTATTTTTGTTTGTTTATTTTTTATTTATTTGTTTGTTTATTTTTTATATATTTTTTTGTTTATTGTGATGATGTGTTATTTTGGTAAAGAAAGGACTAGGTAAATACTAACAGTCGGTCGTCTAATGTAACGTATGCAGGAAGGTGACTGGTACCGATTGCAACAAAGCGTGGCTTCGGGGTTGCTCACCGGAGGTGCTTACTGGGACAACTTTCCATGCGCAACATAGCACTGCAAGAATCTCGATATTATACAACTGTTGATTAAAGCAGCCTCTCAAGTCGCTATGCAAGAGTTCGGGCACCTAAATACCAGTCAGAAACATCATCATTATCATGAATTATCTCTTAAATTAACAATTATTACTCAAGAAAATCCATAAAATTAAACGCTTGTTTCTTGTATTAACTAGAAGTATTATTGCGACTGTCCGTCAACTTAATATGGTAAAAAAAACAAAACAATAGCTATTCTGTATTTTTCAATAAAATACTTCTCTGAGTATTATTGTAAGAAGTCAGGTTTGTAAGACTTATGATACATGAAAATCAATATATTTAAAAAAGCACTTAAATTAAAAGGTTATTGGTGTATTAAATGCAGTCTATATTTATTCCAGGTAATTTTGTTATCGAAGACAGTAATGTCACCTTACCGAAAGCAAGGAAGATATATACGTATATGCATACATAAATGCATTTGCACCCTCCTCAAAAATGTTTGTCAAATAAGCAGTCATATATGATGGAATATTTTATTTTGCTTAATTATTTTTCATCATTTTTAGCTTGTCTGCACACGAAATGCAGCAAATGTAGATACTGTATGATACCGTTCGGAACTCATTTTGCTCAGTCGGCTGCCATCGAATGCAGTTCGTCCATGAAAAATGTTGTGATACTTGAAGCAGCCGGGAAAAGGAAAGAATGATCAAATAGATTAGGTAAATTAAGTTAAGTCAAACGATGGATTATCTAAATCTATGTTGTCTTGCATGCTATGAAATACCAGACAAGTAAAGTGTTAAATCAATTGTGTACGAGTTATAGGCATGTAAATCATTAAAGATATTAGTGAGCTCACTTCATAGACTATGCCGCTATTTCCCTTCAAAGCCCGGACAGTTAATATCATAAATGTTCTAATGTCTGTCTTGACTCGATATTTTCTTCCATTAAAACGGACGAAAATAATCTTGTTGGGGAAAGATTCTTTGGGTCATTGAATAAAAAATGAGAGAAAAGATGGTTGCCTGTTCAAATAAATGAATACCATTTATTTATTAAATGGAAACACATATTTTAATTGTAATTACTTATGATGAAATGAAAGTAAAAATATTTCAAAGAAAAAATTAAGAAAAGTAGACCGTTAAATATTAATACACGTTTAAACCTAAAATATGTAATTCCTTGTGATATTGGGTTAAAGGATCAATCCAGAGTTAAAATACTTTAGGAATTTTTTTTTCTAGGAAGCAACTAATATAACCTCATTATGTTTGTTCAGTATGCTGTTCAATATGGTACCTAAATTTTATGAATTTAAGCGCAGTACTAGATTGGCAAACGGTCTCATCAATTTGCAGTAGAAATAGATAGATGCAAACGTAAGTTCTATACTTTCTCCGTACTTCTCGCTTGTGGGACAGTCTTCCTCCTAGACGCGAGATAGTGAAGTGAGACGATATATCGCAGGTAGTATTTAAAAATTTCTGAAAATTAAGATAATCAGAAAGAAGGTACGATAATATACCTTTATTAACGGCTTGGTTTTCCGTTGTTTTTCTTTAAGGTGGCCTGGTTTAACCTCCCGTCAAACGCAGAAATAAAAAAAAAGTAAAATTAAGTAAAGATTTCAAAGCGTAAGAGACAATGCGGATGCGTAACTGAGCATCTGTAAAGTTATTTTTTATTTCTCAAATTAATATAGAAAAAGAATTCCTAAACTTTCAAAAAAAATCTTTGGATGATTGCAAGATATTTATTAAAATATATCGTCAAAATTACTCTTGTTTATAATATGCTACTGTTATTAATATCTTACTCTTTATTATTTAAAGATGAATGATGGATAAAAAGAAGAGATGAATTCATAGCATTCTATGTTTATTCGTATGAATATAAATTCAACAATGCTGACGATAATCCACACCGTTTGCTGTTACGTTACCTGTAATAAAAATTATCCTGGGCGTGGAGAACAATTCCAATGAGCATTACAAATAGGACCTAACAAATAAAATCTCGAGGTATAGCTGAGACAATTCAGACTTTGCCACATGTTGAAGTTGGCAAGAATACTAAAAGTGTAATGGATATTTGGGGATTCTTTTGAAAATTAGATAGAGACGTGAACTAAAAACGAAACAAAATCATAACGGTAATATTTTTAAGGAAAATGAATAAAAACTTCAGAAAAGACGACAACAGTTGCATCATATTTAAACTATTATCCAAATCTGGACTAAAGCAGTGAAATCTATGATAAAACCTCCATTTTTGTCGTTCTTACCTAAAAGCCGGTGTTATGATGTCAAAGTTGTTTAGAAGGTCTGCATCATCAACTGATATGTTTTCATTACATATGTCATCAATTTTTCCAACGATATTCATCGTTCGCGTCTAAATGGTTAATTCCGAATTCTAGGATTCATGAATTTCTGTTTACTAGAATCAATTACGTAATTTCCCGGTGTATTGGCATACACATAAAGATGAAAGAACAATCCAAAGACAGATATGCATTCTTTTAGAAGCGAAAAGAAGTTAATAATAACTTGCTGCAAAAAGGCACAGACTCATTGTACATGGGAAGCATCAAGAAGTATTATACTGTTAAAATAATATTCAATTTGGGAATCTTCCTTTTTTTTTTTTGTTTACCATGTTCTTTCAGGACGTACGCGATCATGGCTCTCCACATCAATCTATCTCTTGCAGCTCTCGGCAAGTTCCTTCCCTCTTCTTCCTCCCCACCCAGACCAGGTTCTGTCATCCACCTGCTGAAGCTCGCCAGGTATGTCACGCGGTGATTTCCCTTGTCTCTTTTGCCCCTATTCAACCCGTGAGTATCAGATTCTCCATGCCCTCCTTCCTAATTATGTGCCCCAGAAACTTCATTTTCCCCACTCTCCATTGCTAGCTTCTGTAGGAGATTTTGTAATTTCTTTTTCGTGTCTGCTATCAGTACAGTGTCATCTGCGCATCTTATGTTGTTAAGGTTGTGGCCGCGAATGCTAAATCCCGGTAAGGTTTCCAATTCTCTCAGAATTGCTTCGCTGTATAGGTTCAACATGTCGGTTGAGAAGACGCATCCTTGCCTTAGGCCCTTTCTATTTTTGTATATTCACTGAAATCGTTCCCTATGCGTATAGAATGTTGATTATTCTGATATCCCTCTAAAAATCTCAAGGTTGCTGAGTAGTTCCATCATATCCATGTGGGGTACTTTGTCGAAGGCCTTTGCGTAGACTGTGAAACATAGGTTTACATCTGAATCATTCTTTCTGATAACATTCTGAGAATGAATATTGCGTTCCTTGTTCCGGTGTCTTTAATGAACCAGCACTGTTCTTGTTCTAGCTCTGGCCTGGTTCTGCTGCGCGTTTTATTCAACAGAATACGGATTATGCGTTTTCTCATGTGGCTCATTACGATTATTGTTCGATGGAGTTCGGATTCGTTTGCGCCTGGTTTCTTAGGTTTAGCTATTGAAGATTGATCTACTGAGATCTTCCAGTATATCCCCTCTTTTGAAGATGCCATTTGTGATTTCAGTGATCTTGTCTATAACAAAATCATCTAAGGCTGTCAGTATATCTACTACAATTCCGTCTGACCCAGCTCCCTTGTTTCTGTTCAATTTGGCCAGTGCGGCTTTCACTTTGGATTTCAGAATTCTAAGTCCGTCGTTACTTCTGTGTATTCGCTAGTTGATCCCTTTCGTTGTGCAAGAGTTCTCCATAATACTTGCTCGAGCATTGAAAATTTTTTTCTTTCTCTAATATGAGTGTTCCATCCTTTGATTTTCGGCAGCCCGTTGACGAGCATGTCTCCTGACCTCTTAGTTATGTTTGCTTGAGAATCGCTCTTTTGTTGGTAGTATTCAATCTTTCTATTTCTGCTCATTTTTCGTTTAGCCATTCTTCTTTAGCTTGCCTGCATTTGGTCCTTATTTCCTTGTGTAATTTTCTGTACTCTGTTCCGTATCTTGGCAGGGTTTTCTGTATCCTTTCTATCATGCCGAGAATCTCATCAGTCATCCAATCGATTTCCTTTCTTTGTCCTGCCTCCTTTCGGATGATATCGTTTGCTGATGTCACTAAATCGTCTATTAGTGCGTCCTATTTTCAGTTTCCATTGTGTGCCTCATATTTTCTTTTCACATCGTCTTTGTATATTTCTTTTAGATTGCTCAGGAATTTTTTGTATTTCAGTTTGGGTGCAGCATTAGGCTTCTTCAATTTCCGTAGTTTCACTTTTAGAGGGCGATGATAGCTTCTGCAGTCGGCACTTGGGTAGTTTTTGCAGTGAATCCTTGCATTCCTGAATCTTTTGTTTATGGTTATATAATCAGTTTGTTTTTTTATTTTCTCCTCCATGTCCATAGTCGTCTCGGATGATCTTGGAACCTGGTCATTGACTATGCACTATTGGATCCATTTTTCTCTGCGTTTGTTGCGGGTTCCTAGTTAGAATCTTCTTGCTATATCCCCAGCCCTTTCCCTGCCTACTTTGGCGTCTATGTCTAACATTTTTATTTCCATTATCTTTATATTTTATAATATAGAAGCGTTCAAATACATTTGCTTTTAGCCTCTGTATGTAATTAAAGCGAAAAAATATAATCCTTTTACAATAGAATTTTCTTGGTTTTTTTTTATCCATTTGTTGCGCCCATTTGTGTAAAAGTTTCCAGGAGTTAAGTCGGAATTAGAAATCGGAGAGAGCCTTGTTCGAAATTTCAGTCGCGTTCATTAAGTTCACTTATGCGTAAATACACTTGGGAATTATATCAATCCATATCTCCCTTCTATTTATGGGTTAAATAGTAACTGATTCGCTTGCATTTTACGGTTTATCAATTTTTTACAGGTTATTTCAAGCCGGAAAATATTTTTAGATTGTAAGAATTTTGTGGAGATAATGAGAATTTCCTGATCCAAGTCCTACTAGTTAACCCATAGCCATGGGGATAAGAAGTAGTTTTACAAATTTTCCAATGGTATTTGCGCATAAGTGAATACAAATAACCCTACTGGGATTAGAACTCGGTTCTCCATCATCCTTTACACCAATTGCACATCCAAGCTTAAAGCACCTAGTATTCCCAAGCAATCAGCCATTTAAATGCTGACAACGGTCTGTATAGCTTAACTTCAACTTCGGTGATTGTACCAGAACCGGTGTTTCAACTTGGTATAATCTTCGTTAAATACTAACAAGTGTACCTGGAAAAATCATTGTTGATCTAAAAAAAATTGTTAATGTAGTATTCACTCGCAAAATAGAATCATACAAAAAAGAATTATCCAAAATAAATTTCGACCCTAAATAAGGTAAAATTGCTGAAAAGCCGTAACAATAAAAACAAAAACAAAAAAGTGAAAAAGAATCGATCAATCAACCACGCCATTTAAAGATTGAACATGTAGATTAAAATTTGAGAATGTTAATTTCGGGATCTATTTTCTTTTTTCTTTTTCTTTTTTTTGCTTTGGAAGAAAGTTACTCAGTATCCACATATAAACACAGAAAAGAATCATCACTATAGTCTCACACATATACCGTATGCCGAGTGCTGTATTTATAACGTTCGTTATGATGAATTCTAGCAGCTAGCGCAAAACTACCAATAAAGTTTCAAAATATGGATGCCACAACAATTCTTTTGTACTCATATTACCGGCAGGTATCCAGTTGGGATTCGATGTTACTAATTTAATATGGTCGGAAGCAGGCGAAATTGGTCAAACAATAGAAAATCGCCTCCCTACGTCATAGAAACGGGTCATTCTGCTAACGTATTGATGTTTACGATCGATCAACGAGAGGAAGCTTTCAATTTATTGGTATTGTTCAGCATATGAGGAACTTGGGACAGCCAAATGACATTATGTGCTATTGTTACCTAAAAAAATGAAAAAAAATGTTTGATACAAATGTCTTTATTGCCTAATGAGATTTTCTTTCTCCGTCTTGGAGATGTGTTTGCGTACGAGTGTTGGCACAAAGCGACAATCAGAAAATTATTTTCAGACTGGAGCATTTGGAGGTCTTAAGTAGGATAGATATATTGCCTAACGGACTCAGACATTGCATAAGTATTTATCAATATGTGAACTAAGTAATATTTTCTCTTTTTAAGTTTTGTAATTTTTTGCTGACATGTGTTAAAAGTAATGAAGGTTTGATTTATATCAAGGAAGTGTTTTTACGCATTATCAACCCGTGCTTTATTTAAACATATTTTGGGATTTCAAGAATAGTTGTGACTATGAGTGAACTTTACATTAGAAATATTTTAAGTCTAACAATGACTTTTCCAGATTCAAGTCTTACTATTAGGTTAGTGCAAAAATAATGACGTTTTCTCACATATGTTACTATGTGAGAAAACGTCATTATTTTTGCACCAACCTAACATTTATTTAGCCCATCACTGGATGAAATGATGGATTGTTATATTTCACACTGCATGTTATTTGTGTGTAAGTGAATATAACGATGCCGGCTAGAATTTGAACTGCTCTCTCTGATTTCAGACTCCAAGCCTCTATCCATTACAGCAACTGCACATCCATCAATTAATACTGAGGACAATAACCATTAAGAATTCATGAAAATTTAATAGTATCTCTTTGTCAAAGAATTGCAAGTATTATGTGTTAGATTTCTGGTAATTACACGTCATTTGTATAACTGAGACTTCATTCCTTCAGCTTCTTGCTCACAAAAACATTTACATACTAATTATAATAACTCCCTTCAAAAGTTAAGCGATCGATCATGACTCGCCACAGATTCCTTTACTTTATCATTTGAGAAATGTTATGAGTTTGGCGGAAGTTTTTCGGTGTTGTTTACGGTTGGCTTCTCCAGTTTTGAAGTTACACTTTGTCCTTCGCCTGGTTCCCGGTATTTAACCTATAACTGGAAGGAGGAATTCTTGCCTATCCCAACAAAATAGGGTCGGAATTTAAACCTGGCTTACCGATATTTCTGTTACAACCGCGCAAATCTTTTACATATTATTAATCTATTAGGTTGGTGCAAAAATAATGACGTAATAATGTCGTTTTTTGACGTTATACGTCAAAAAACGACATTATTACGTCATTATTTTTGCACCAACCTAATATATACCAAATACATTTTGCGTAATTTAGAATGAGAATGCCGATTATTATGAAATTCCCGGATTTAAGGATTTGTCCTCATATCTGTTGCAACATGACAGTGTTATAGAAGGATTTTATAAATAACAAACTCTTCAAAGTTCTGAAGTTCCCTCCCCCCACCACAGTTTATATTATAAGGCTATGTAATATGTAGGCTGATGAATAATTGCAATAAACTTACAGGGATATGCAAGTCCTAAGACGAAATTATGATAACCGAAAAGTCTTCAGACCACTTATGTTCCACATACATAAGGCTATATTCAGCTGAATATTTCTAATTTGAAGAAGCCTATATAAGGCAGAAGTGAATCTGTATCATTTACCGATTAAAATATAAGATTGCTTTTTAAGGAATAATTTATAATAATGATAATAACTGGTATGAACACCTCCAAATCCGGTAACAATTTTATGGGACAGAACAATCAAAGGTAATTGTCCAGATAATGATTTTAAGTAATGTAATTTCTTGTTGATATGACAGTTCTTGCAGAGTGTAATGTAGTATTGAAGATCTATGAAAACTATCAAACTACATGAAGTCTAAATCTAAAAAAAAAACACAAAATGTGACACATGAGCCCATCAATCATTCAAGTTGTAGTTGGATCCCTCAGTTTCATTGGAAAAGGCTATGATACTAGCATTGAAGGGATCACTGGTAGCACCTGCCTTAAAGTAAAATAAAAAAAATTGTATCAGGAGTAAATTCTTGGTAGTATAATTGTAAAGTTTGGATCTTTGAAACCAAGAATTGCGCCTTGTTATCGATAGACATTTTTGTAGATTGGCACCTATCACTGAAGTGAATTCGAAGCAAATATGTCTCACTGAATTCCTTTGTGTGGCAAAAGCTCTACTCATTAACATTTGTCGATGTTTGTTGAACATTTATGAAAACCAATGCATGGATATGAACGCAAGTGTGCTTGCTGCTTATCAACCGCGTCGACAGCAATATTCCTTACAGACATGCACAGCTGTCAAACCTCGAGATAAACTGTGGTGTCTATGTGGAAATACAACGTGTATTATAGCTGAAAAGCTGCTTTATTCAACAGTGTTATTTTCTTCTTTGCATCAGTTGTAAATTTTGGGTAAATAAATAGTAGAAACTGTTTTCCGCTTTTCCCATATACGTTCACGTCATGTCATATCACGTGTCCCTTAACTCATTAGAGCCATTTGGTTGCCACCGTAAGTCAAGAAAGCTCATTCATCTCTACTATTTAACCCATAGTTAACGCTAGAAGAGTTAGTTCATACCTTTCGAAGTAAATTTGTGCGTAAATGAAGGTAACGAATTCAGCCGGGATTCAAATTCACCTTGCCAGTTTCTCCTTTCGAGTCGTTAAGCGTTACACTAGAGGCAAATTGCCAAGCATATTAACTTTAATTTATTTGTATGATAAGTCATATTCATCGGAAATAGAAAAGTAGTAAAATCTAATATTTTATCACTGTTTAAAAAAATCCGATTTAACAATATAGAATAAATAGATGATGGCAAATAGAAAACGAAATCTTCAGATCATCCGATACAAGATAGTAGCGTAAGTGACAAGAAAGGAATATATTACAAGACAGAATATATGATTGTCATCAAGAGAAGAAGCCTACGATGCGAATTAAAAACTGCATATGTCAAAATCAAACAAGAAGTTTAAATATCTGCAAAGGGTTTTAACAGAGAATGGAAAATGTAATACCTAAATCCGAACGAGTATTAGAATAGCATAGGATACATTCCAGAGTCTAAGCAAAGTATGAAACTAAAGAAACAATTCTTAGAAACACAAAAAAAGAGTGCTGGATTACTGTGTAATATCGATGCTTTCATATAAGAGTGAATTCTGGGAACTCTTCTTACAGATCAAGAAAAAAACTAGAAGCAACAGAAATGTAGGTCTTCAAAAGGACAATTATACTGAGAATCAGAACGAGAGATATGATGAGGAAGGAGGGTTTAGAGGATTTGGCAGACACAAAACAAATCGAAGGTAAAAAAAGGATAAGAAAGACAGCGGGTTGTGGGGCTTGGAAAATTGACAAATGTTCTTAAGAGATACGAGGGTTAAGAAGTTGCGGAGGGACATGTTCTGCCACATCTTGAAGAGACACGAGGACATATAGAAAATTTCCAATTTCAATATTTGTCAATCGACAGGTACGTTAGTTTGGACACGACGTGCCATCTTCGGTGATTTGGATTCCTTCAGTCTTGTAGCCTGTTTTTGAAAAAAAAAAAAAAACTTTTATCAAGCAATCAGGTGAGAAGAGAGATGGAACGAATAAATGCAATCTTGTACATGTCTTAGGCATTTTTTGAAGGTGATATGAAATCATTCTTATACTGTGTACCATGTCCTTTCAGGACGTTAGCGGTAAAGTTCTCCACTATTTCCTATTCTTTGTAGCTCTGAATAAGGTGTGTCATTTTCTAACCCTTCTAATCTCTGTTCTCCAAAACATTTACACAAGTTCGTTAAGTCGGTTGGTCCCTGTTTTCCTATCTTTCAATATGTCCTACTTGAGTCAAATTTTCCAAGTCCTCATTTCTCATTATGAGCTCTAGAAATTTTAGTTGTTTCTTTCTTATTCTAAGTATGAGTTTCTTTTTTTTATGAATTTTACTTAAAAAAAAACAAAAAAAAAAAACATTATCCACATGGAGTTCTCTGTATCTTTTTCTATAATCACATTCCTGTTACTTAAAGTTATTTCGTCATCTGTAAGATTATCAAGCATTCATTGGCATAGAGGGAACCGATATTGCACAATAGTCCAATACACATTTCTTTTTTTATAATGAAATTTTCCTGTGTCTTAATATTTTTCTTAACTTTTGGAAGTCGTCTTTCGCTATTCCAATTCACTATCCGATTTGGACGTCTACTATTCCGTCCTTTTTTACACATTTTAGTTTATTGCTGTCTGTATCTGTTCCCGTTTTTGTCTGCTGTCAATACTGTGTCACCTACATCTCTTGGGTCGTTAAAATTGTGGCTGTTAATAATGAATCCTAGTAAGACTTTTAATTCTTCTCACTGAAAAAAGTTGAATCAGTCGGAGAAAAGACATCCTTTGCTTACGCCTTCCCCCACCTACCAAAATTCGAACGTGGTTTGTTGATTCCAGTTGACATATTTAATATAGTTGCTCGATACGGTATTTACTATAATACTAATACTAATATTACGTCTTTCATGTGGTAAATTCTTTCAAGACGTGTCTTTCCACAAAGTCATGAATTTTTTTGTTCAAAATACAGAGTGAGCATAAATACCTCCTACAGAATGATAAGACATTAGCTAGATAAAGCTAAAATTGTCTCTGATGTATTGCTATTATGAGGGAGGTATTTGTGGGAGGTATATGTTGAAGGTATTTCTACCGCGACCTGTAACTTTAATTTCTTCGTCTACTATGTATCGTGTTCCTTCATGACATAGGCGATCATGGTTTTTTACAATTTTCTATCCGTTGTATCTCTTAGCAATCTTTGTTTTTTTTTACTCTCCCTACCGCTTCCTGTTTTGCTATCCATTTACACAAGCTCGTTTGGCAAATTACTCATTGTTTCACTCTTTCTTTTTTCGTTCAGTGTGAATGTCGAATTTTGTAAACCTTCATTCCTCCTTATGTGCCCTAGAAATGTCATCCGTGTGTTTCTTAGATCATTTAACATCCCTATTTACTTTTGTTTTGCCGTTCGCTCACTCATACTTATTTAGTAGATTATTCGAAGTTACCCTGTGTTTCTCTTGCCTTCCGTATGTAGCTCCAAGTCTCTTTTTCATATGAAAGAAAACAGTCCGGCATTAATTACAATATATATTACATCGCAGTTCAGTAATCTTTCCATTGTTTATAACTTTATTTTCCTATCACTTAATACTTTACACTACTAGAAGTCATCTTCTGCTATTACAGTGAGATTTCGGATTTCGGTTTCACATTTTACATCATTTGTTAAGACATTACCCAGTTAATTACATTTATGTACCTGCTTGATTTTGACGTCTTCAGTATGTAGCTCACACCATGGGTTAACTCTTTTGCTGACAACCATGCAATCTCTCCTCTTAAATTTAACAATCGTGTGTTTTAGCGTCCCATTACTATTCTTTAAGAGATATTTTAGTGTTCTTTCTGAGTCAACTTTCAACACGGTGTAATTCGCATATCTTATTCTGTTTAGAGTAATTCCACCGATAGTAAATCCTGGTAGGTTCTCTAGTTTTATTCTCAGTATTATCACATTTAGTAGCATAATTAAATCCGGTTAGCAAATATATCCGAGTCTTACTCTTCTTTCTATATTTTTCACTTAAACTTGTTCTCTACACACAGAAAGGCTGTTTGTTTCTAGAAGTTATATATTAAGAAATAAATGGAAAAACTGAAAAAAAAGTAACAGGGACATCCCCAAGAGATGAGATCTGATTGAAAAATCCTAGTTTTTCCGAGTCAGGCCTATAATAGCTTACAAAACTGGAAACGGCGCAATAGCACAGGTTAACTCACTTTCCATGAAATACCCTGGTACCGTTTAGCCGAGGGGGTCATCAATCTATGGCACGCGTGCCACAAGTTGCACGCCAAGCAATTTACGATGACACGCAGCCGAAAATGACATCACGAGGTCCGAACTATTAGTTACTACAACGTAAAGAAGATATTTAGCTCTTTCAGAACTGCTCATTCGTTGGACTTCCATTAATAATAAAATGCTCCATACTATTATCTTTTCACAAAGAAATGAGAGTTTTTGTAAGGTCGGTAAGTGAGCAATCGGAAGCCTTTTTCATCTCTAATGGTACAAAGAAAGATGCGTTCTTGCTCTTCTTCTCGTTGTACTTTTCTTTTCTGCTATACTTGAAAAAGAATTCTCTCACTTAAGTGAAGGGGTCAATGTTGAATTCAGAACATGTGGGGGTCTATAAAATCGGCAACGTTTTAAAGCACAATCGAAACTTGGTCTGCAGCTGGTACACGATCTTCTCTTTGAAGATGACGCTGCTCTATTAGCACAAAATCTATAAGACATTCAAACTATTTTGATAAATTCTCTGAAACAGCGAAAGCATTTGGAATCACTATCAACATAAAGAATACTGAACTAATGTACCAGTCAGTACCAGGCAATCCATCTCTCACAAATCCTTCCGTATTTATTGATGGTACAGCATTAAAAACTATTCAGCCGTTCGCATATCTTAGATCAACGGTCTCTTTTTATGGAAAATGGACAGAGAAATCCAAACCAGAATAGCCAAAGCCAGCACAGCATTCGGTAAACTTAAACATATATAATGGAACACCAAAGACGTCTCTATCAGAGTACATATATCAGTCGTTCTCTTAACACTTTTCTGTGGTGATGAAACTTGGACCCTGTACCGCAAGCACGTAAGACATGTTTCATTAAGTTAAAGGGCTTTGAAGACAATAGCCGGAAGCGCCGTGATCAACGTCGTCAACCTCTGAAGTAGAGGCGTCATCAAAATCATGCTTTAACAAATTTCATCTGTCAGTGTGGCTTTGTCGCCTGGTGTAAGGCTTGGATACTATCACAGAAATGAAATTTGTTTTACCTGATTTTCTTCACAATACCATCTGCCTGCATACATAAGTGTAAAACGAAAAGCATTATCCAATGTTGACCGTCGTTTATCGTTTCCGATAGGAGAGTCCACCATATATACATATACATATATATAGAGAGATGTGTGTGTGTGTGTATGTGTGCGAACTGTGATATTGTAGAAAGTTCATCGACAGAGTATAGGATCTGCTTCAACCAGCTTTTGCCTTAGTTATACTTTTATTAAACTACTGATCACTGAAGGACGTGCCAATCCAAAAAGGCGGCCATACGACCTATGGATAAAATTATCACCCTATCGCTTGTAATCTCCGCTAACAAATTCGTATAAATCCATCTACTCTTTTTTTTGATAATTCTCAGTTATAATATGATACTGATTTTTTGTTTTTATTTAATGTCATACCCACTCACGATATAAGCGATCAAAGCTTTCAACTGGCCTTTTTTCGTTATTAACTGTGAATTGCCATAATTTCTTAGAGATAATAGTGTAGATTTTCGGTTGCCATCACCACCTTTTTTCATTCAATTCAGTTGTTTTTTCCCACAATGGCGGTTACTCAAAGTGAAACTGTCCAGTCTACCCTGCTATATCACGCATCGCTGGATGTGAGGAGGGTGGATCCATGTCTTTAAAAGTGAACGCATATATACTTTCTATTAAGTTTGTGGAATATAATATCCGATTTTAGAAGAAACCGTTTATCATAAAAGTTTCAACTATACTGGATCATCTTAGGAAAATTGTCATGGTAAAAAATCGCAAGTGGTTTCCATATGAACTCAGTGAATGTCAAAGTGTTCGACGGTTTGAAATATGTTTGATGTATCTACAGAATGTACTTGAATTCTTCGATCACTAAATTCCTACAATATTTTTTTTTATTTTTATTTAGAAAATGATATCACGGGTGGTCTATTAATATTCCAGGAGTTGTTCAGAATAGTGACGTCATTTTTGTGTCGTTTTAGTTTATTTCAAAGTCATTCGTGGGTGTATAATTCGTAACGAAAGAGGTGGTTTAGGAAAAAAGATGGTCCCAACTACACTAATGCAGTAAATTATTTCCAGCAAGTTTAGATTTACAGAAAAAATTCTTTCCCAGCATTAACATTTTTTAAACATTATATTCATATAAATTAATGGGACAGTCGAAACATCACGAAAATATAAAAGTAATTACACAGTTGCTTTGTTATATTTACTGCATCTAGGAGTTTTATGTATACTGTTATCTTGTTTTTAATATGTAAGAAACATTCGACATTTTAATCATTAATGATGGATATAAACAAATAAATTATATCAAAAAAGGGATACACATTTTTTTTATAATGATATTCACTCTGTAAGAGAATCAAGAGCCACTTGCGGTAGAGAGTTACAAAGTAGGCACCACTCCAAGCAAGGTGATAATGCCACCAAGACGCAAGGGGCAGTTAATGATAAGGAAACTACATTAAAAGGAAGCAAAAACCCAATCCTAACATGAAACAAAAATGTAATTATTGAGAAGCCTTTCTCTTCTATATATCAAATTGATACTTTAACTATTAGCATCCGAGTAATGCCCCATCCGTCATATTTGCTAAAATAATGAGGTTATAATACGTAACCAGTAGATATATAAAATGTCAGTGTGTCTTATATTTTATAGAAGTGATATTTGAAAATTACAAACATTCAGTATTGTTTTGCTTAAACGCTAGGTTTACACATTAAATATCTTGGAATAGTTCATGTGTATGGTTTTAAAAATAAATGAAAGATGGGAAAACCATTGCAGCTGTGAAGAAGCAATTCTTTACGCCATATTTTGAATAAAAATGTTTGGAGCGTAAAAAGTTAAAGAAAATAGACATTATTTCCGTTTTAGAAGAATTTTTTCTCTGCTCTCTTGTACCGAACGCTCGCTACAAAAGATTGTCAATAGCCTTATTTGTATTTCTAGCCTTATTTGTATTTTTTTTAACCGAGGTCTTTGTGCTTCACAACAATTAAGTGTTGGGGCAGCCGATAACAAAGTAAATGAAACGTCGGGATGAAACAACAATGAAAAATAAATAAAGACGTGATAGAAAACTAAGGAATAATATCGGTCAGTGAAGAAAAGAATAAAAAGATATGAAAATGAAAACGAAAATGCATAAGGAATGTTAGCGGCAAGAAAATCCTGTAAAGTATTATTTTTTACGCTCAGATATTCGCAAATTTGGGCAGGAATTCTTTGTTTACTTGTACGTAACGAAAATTCATTACCGGAAAAGATACTTGAATTAGTTTATATTTTTCCATAACGACATGCACAAACACACACACACACATATATATATTTGTAGAAAAAGAATTGTACTTAGGAATATGCATAATACATTACCACGTGCAGGCGTATGAATATATATATATATATATATATATATATATGTATATATATATATATATATATATATATATATATATATATATGAGTGTGTGTGTATGTATGTATATATATATATAGAGAGAGAGAGAGATAGATAGATAGATAGATAGATAGATAGATAGATAGATAGATAGATAGATGTGTGTGTGTGTGGTGTGTGTTAGCAACATATTTGCGTTCATAAAGCCTTCTCGCTCACGTTCATATAATATTGAAGTTATTTGAAATTGGAAATAAATGAAGCTCGAGGTGTGGCCCTAGATATCTCGAACGCATTTGAGAGGCTTTGCCATGTTGGTCGACTGCCTAAGCTTCAAGGCTTCTGTATTACAGGACGACTAATTGATTTAATCCAATCTTTTTTTTTCAAATCGTGAAATGAAGGTAGGCCTGAACGAGCACGCTTCAAGACCCTTTCTTATGAATGCAGAGACCCTTAAGGCTCTATTCTGCGTCCTACACTGTTTCTGATCTTCATGAATGATTTTCCTGATATCATCAGCTTCCAAGTAGCCATCTATGCTGATGACACTACAATTTACTCCTGAATTAATAGTAAACAGCGCTGACAAAGTCAATCTGACCGCCGATATCGAAAAGGACCATCAGTCACTGGTTAACAGGGGTAGGAAATGGCTTGTAAATTAGAATGCCTCCAAAACTAAATTTCTCTCACTTAGCGACCACAGAGATTTCCCTGCCCGCTATTAGCATAGTTGTTTCTAGACTCCAGGAGAGTGTCTCACTGCTGCTTTTTGACATCACGCATTCGAATGACTTAAAGTGGAACAACTACACTGGATCAGTAACTGCATATACTGCTAGGAAATTTGGTTTACTTTGTTCAGTTTTTCTCGTCCGTCCATTGCGTACTGCTGCCATATGTAGTCACGTGCCCCAGCTATTTATTTCGAGGTTCTCAATAAAATTCAAAGAAGAATCTGCAATATATTGGATCCTGATTTGGCATCTCGACTACAGTCACTTTCTCACAGACATGGTATATCTTCCCTCTTTCTTTTCTACAAATATTTTCATGACAACTATTATTACAAGCTTTTTTCCCTGGTGCCTTGACTACATAGATTTAAGCGTGCTACTAGGCAAGCATTTAGGTTCCATCCTTTTACCGTTTAAATAATTAAGTGTAATCACTACTTCTACTCCAACAGCTTATTTTCTCATACTTCCAGACAGTGGGACTCGCTTCTGTTTATTTGCTTACCTGGTAAATGCAATCTCCAAAATTTTAAATGCAATGTCAATGTTGATTTTTATCTTTCCTCGTTCCCCCTATACACAGTTTTTTTATCTTCCATCCCCACACTATGTAACTACTTGCGAACCAGTGGCACGCCCGCCTTGCTTGAGGGGAAAATGCTTAAGAAATGTTTGCATTGATGGTGAGTGATATACATCTACAGGAAATCAATGTTTATTATCTGATAATATTTTATCATATATAACTTTGCTGTTATCCATTATACCACTCGCACATTCAAACATACATCACTTGCTATTCCCAAGCAGTCACTCATATATGTAGTGACCAGACTCGACCTTGCTTCATTTTGATGATCGTACGAGAACCGGCTTTTCAACATAATAATGGGCATAAGCTGTATAATATTTATAAAAATAACTTTTTGAATGTTAGACACTTGTTATTTAAGATAGTCTT
>OZ010574.1:122004146-122024226 GCA_963932145.1 Acanthosepion lycidas | reverse complement strand
GAAGAAGAAGAAGAAGAAGAAGAAGAAGAAGAAGAAGAAAGAAGAAGAAGAAGAAGAAGAAGAAGAAGAAGAAGAAGAAGAAGAAGAAGAAGAAGAAGAAGAAGAAGAAGAAGAAGAAGAAGAAGGAAAAAGAAAACACCCTGGAAAAGAAACTGATTTTTCGATTGAAGTGGGTTGGGATCATTTTGAAGTTCTCTAAACTTCGAATCGTCTTTGATGTGACGAAAGAAATTTTCAACTGAGTCCATGATCGGAAAATACACGCTCACCAAAGAAAAGAAATATTATTGTATCACGATTCCTCAGTTTCAATAATACGGGTTCGTCTTACGTAATTGAAATAGCCATGAACTCTATATCTGAATATACTGAGCACTATTTTTCTTCGATGCAAATGTTGGAGTTTGAATTGAATTTCTCAAGAAAAAAGGGTAAAATATCCGCCGAAAGTAGTGCATCAATTGTTTGTTCAGCAGGATGGTTCAGTAGCCTAATTAGTATTAAATCTTAAATCCACTTAGTATTAAATGTCAGATCCACTTGAAAATTCAAAATATAAATGCATTTGATAGACTCCAGTTTTAGCAATGCTTTGCAGTGAAGTGATGGCTAAGCTTTCAAACCACTATTCAATATGTAGTGTAAATGTCCTTTTTAATCTAATCACCCCAAGTAAGGCAATAAACCCACGAAGACAGAAATGGTTACATTGTGTTATAGAATATGAGAAAACAAAAAAGCATAATTTTAAGGAGAGGAAACAATAGTGTTTTTATTGTTTAAAAGAGGAGAAGGGCCCCTAAGCAGATTAACTAACGAGAATGGAGCCTCTTTAATCAAAGATAACTCATTAAATAAAATAATATAAAGTAAAATAGAATACACGAAAGTGTATCTAATTATATTCCTAGTTACAAAATTAATTATGAAGTTTATTCATTATAAGATCAGTTGTATCAGTTGTAGAAGTATTACTATGAGTGCGTTATTGAATCATTATTGAGTTATTAATGAGTTATTTGAATTCACTTTCTTTTAAATATGTCTTAAGTTTCGTTTTAAATAAATGTTTGGAAAGAGAAGTAATTGAGATAAGTAAAGTGTTCCACAGCTTAGCCCCCAGATAGCGAACCGATCTTAAACCATATTGTAAAGTATTAATTACGCATCAAAAACAAGCCTCCGCTACTAGATAACCTTGTTAGATATTGATGAACAGATAAACTGCGAGAAAAAGTAGTCGTGAAAACAAGAGGGGGGATTTTGTTAATAGGCTCATACAAAAAAGGTAGTAATTTTAATTTAAATATTTCTGGAAGTCTCGATGTGTTAGGAGATGGATAGTGAGTTTAAGAAAACATTCCGACAAAAATAACCCTAAACATTCTCTCCTGCAGCCTAGAAATAGGATCAATGCAGGAGGAAAAGTTTGACTCGACACTCTTATTCCGTATTGCAAAAATGAGGCGAATCAGTCAGTTATGTGTCATGCGTTATACGCGCTTAGGCGATCACGACTCTTTTAATACATGACTGATGTGGTAATGTTTTTTCCGCAGTAGGTTACCATTTCTTTCTGCAGTAGACCAGTTGCCATCCAAGGCTATAGGACTCGGCCTGTCCTGATATTTGCTCATAGCTGGAGGGGAGAAGAAGAGGATTCATACCTTTACCAAGGGTATTAGCACGTAAGTCAACTGGAATTCGAACTCGGCTCTTCGATTCCTCAATCCGAACCGGTATCCATTACTCCAATGTAAATTGCAAAGGCATGCAAGAACACTATAAGGATGCATGGTTCTTATGTTGTTTAAAAGAGGAGAATATACTACAAGTTCTTGGTAAATGTCATTTTCAATTAAAATCTAACAAATTTAAACCTGTATATGCATCCTTTATCAATCCTAATGATACCATCAAAGGAATGGAGAATGACAAATAATATAATTAGTCTTATTTATATTGAGTGATAATTTATTACCATCAAACCACTTTTTAATAGCTGTGAGTTCAGTGTTAACAGTCTTTAATAGTGTTTTCATAGATTTTAATTCACAATCCTTGTTAGTATCATCAGCATATAAGTAAAATTTAACCTTTTTGATACATTTGGTAAATTGTTAAGGAAGATGAGAAAAAGAAAGAGGCGTACACTTCATGCAGTACACCTCATGCAATTGTAGGAGAATTAATATTGTCAGTTGTAACATCTTAAATATTAAGAATATTTCCTCTGATGCCATAATGATAAAGTTTTCACAATAGGATTTCATGGCTGACCGTATCAAATGCTTTCTGAAGGTCAATAACGATCCAGCATACAGTTTTTCCTCGATCCAATGCGGAACTTATAGCTTCAGTCATGATTATCAAAGAATGACCAATATAGGGTTTGACTTGAAATCCAAATTGAAAAGAATAAATAAATGTGTCGTGTTTAAGGAAAGAATAGAGATGTCTGTACATTAGTCTTTCAAATATTTTACTAAATACTGGTAGAAGAGAAATAGCTCTGATGGTAATACTCCCTTTTTAAAAATAGGTATAACTTTGGTAAGAAAAAATACCTTAGCAGAAGGACTGATTTATAAGTTGAGCAAAAGTTTGAGAATAAAAGATCCAAGAATTTTCAATAATTGAACCGGTTTACTATTGGGGCCAACCGATTTAGAATGATTAATATTTGAAATATTATCTGTAACTTCCAAAAAGCTGTTCATCAATATCTAACAAGGCTATTCTAACAGGTGCACGAAATATAGATTTTGAATTTTTATTATAGAGGTAATGAAGAGGAAATTTATGATTTTGGGAGTATTCTTTCATATATTTTCTGCGACACTAACAAACTAATCATTCAAGATACTGGACATCTCAACTAGGTCTGATGTAAATACTAATTACTTTCTATTACTGTTTTTAATATTATTGATAGCATAATTAATAGAATTTTTGTAACTAATGAGCGATTTTATGCTAGACCATATTTTTTTTCATATTTTAAGAGTTACCTGAGAAATAATCATGGAAATAATTAGTTTCGCTTACCTTCGATTGTGTAGCCACAGGGTTTCTAAATTGTTTGTAAATGTAGGTATTAGTTTCAGAATTATTTATTCTAATTTGCCTATAGGTATGATCACGGATTCTCATCGTTTTTCTTTTTTTCTATTCTATCGTTTATTCGTGGGTTATTTCTAAGTTTAATTTATTTCCCGTTAAATTTCCTAATTGGTTCATGCATGTTAGTTAGTGATGTAATATCACTTAGAAATTTACTATAATTATTAACATATGAGTCGCTGTTATCTAGGTATGAGAAGACAATTTGATGAAAATCATTAATAAACTTTTCTTTTTCAAAGTTAGTGCAATAATATTTGTACCCATTCGATTTGGTGAGGTGAGTACTTGCATTTTCAAGAGCCTGAAATTGAAGAAAATAGTCAGAAATATGTGTGAAGTATTTACCACAGGTTATTCTGCCACCGAAGATATTAGTGTAAATATAATCAATAATAGTGATCGGGTATTCTCGTAGGATGACAGGAAGTTTTTCGAGAAAAAGTTATTAATGAATTTATTTGAGAGGGTTGGGTGTCATAATTAAGAAAATTAATATTAAAATCGCCCATTACAAAGACATGTTTGCTAGATATATTGGGAGGAATGGACTGGAAATAAGTAGAAAGGCTTTCTACATCTGAATTTGGATGTCTGCAAGTACAAAAATAGTATATATTTGTCGCTTTTGCTTTTAACCTCAGCCCATATTATTTCCATAAAATCCAGATAATATAGGACGAAAAATAATATAGAGAGGTTTAAAGGCTTTATAGGGTTTGATGAAGATCTGTATTTAAATAAAATAATAAAAAAGAAAGAAGGAAAAAAAGAAATGGAAATTGCACTACAAAGCATCAATAATTAAATTAATAAAAAGAAATAAAACTTAAGCGCTACAAAACATTTAAATAACCAGTTACTTTTAACCCGATTTACATTCCATGTTCCTCTAGAAAAGAAGAATCTATTTTTATGTAGTTCATCAATTTCTTTTGAAAATTTATTTTTTATTACGAGATATTTCTTGGGTAATTCTTCGTATAAAAGGTATTCGTTCTCGAAAAACCGTGTTGTTTGATTCAACACTTCCCATCTCTCCGTCCGTCGAATGAAAATTATAATAATGTTCCTGTTTCTTCTCTCCTCCTTCTCACCTACACGATGACATTTTTCAATGTCATTTTGTTTGAATCAAATTCCTTGAAGAGAGCATACCTTCTTTTTACAGTCTTCGTTTGCGTTTTTTTTTTTTTTATATTTCCAAGTCATAGATTTGTGGATCGTGAATGCCGTTCCATTTTCAAATTATGTTTTTCACATTTGTTTACCATTTTTCCAGAGAGTATATTTTTCTTTTGTGCTAGGCTTCTTTCATTTACCTTAACCAATTTCTTCTTAATTCCAAAATTTTAGCGCCCTTTTTGATAACATCACTTTTTAGATCCGTGATTTTAGAATATACCAAGTTTACAGTTGTCGACAATGTATCCAACACATTTGACTATGTTTCCATACATTGATACATTATATAGCAGGCAAACTGTAATTTCGTCGCCGTTATGGGATCAAAATTAATAGTATTATTTTGGTCAGCCATCTCAGATAGATTCTTGTTGAAGTCACTAGTGAGTTTGAATGTGAAGTTTTTTATGTCTTGGTGTTGAAAAATTTAAAATAAGTAAAATAAAGAATAAATAAGTTGAGTAAAAAATAAATAAAAGAACAGCAATAAAGAAGAGAGAAGATAACGATCAACCCTGTATTTAAATTTTGAAAATCAAAGTTGACTAGGAAGCAAGATGCCGTAAGAGAATTTCAGAAGCGATTATTGTGTGAGGGGAAACTGTTAGCATAGAACTTACGGTTACATCTAGTCATTTCAACTGTAAAATGATGAGACCTTGCCACCCATCTAGTACCGTGCTTAAATTTATAAAGTCTAGATACCATAAAGGAAAGTTCATTTGAAAAACTACGAATTAAATATTTATAGAAAAGGCCGAAAGAAGCTACCTTAGTTTGGGAAAGTTACTGGAGTCAAGATACCTGTGACATGTACCAATAACATTCTTCTTTGAATTTTATCAAGAATCTCTAAGTATACAGCAGGTGCACCAGACCATATATGTCAGCAATATTCAAAGCAAGGGTGAGTGATAGACTTATGAATATATAAGATGGATTTTGGTGAGACAATAAAGTCAATCAAGTTTCCTAACAGATGACCTAACAATTAAATATACTTTTTCAAATTCAAGTCAGCGACAAAGTTTATTCTGAGAAGGCGCAATGAATCACTCACCTGGAGGTTAGCAATATAAATGCTGATAGAAGTTAAAAAGAGTTCTCTCAGACGATTAAGTTTTGTTTTGGAAGCGTTAAAATTGATGAGTCATTCTTTGCCTCAAATTAACAACAAACTGTACATCAGTTTTTAAATCAAGTGCCAATTTGATTTTATCGAAACGACCAGACTTACTGTTAACACATGAGTAAATAGTTGTGTCATTGGTATAGATACCAAGTTGAGAACTGATAGTAACAGAATGGTCATTAAGGACAATTAGGAACAACGTAGATTCAAGGATAGAGTGCTGGGGAACACTTGCATTAATTCAAAATGATCTAGAAGAGTGGCAATTCAAGAAAAAAATCATTTAGCAATTTTATAGGAAAGACTGAATAAGTAAAAAAAAAAATCAAGAATACCATAACCTTTCAATTTCTGGAAAAATCGCTATGGCAAACCTTGCCAAATGTCTTCGAGGTATCCAAAGCAACAGCTTGAGCTTCACCAATGTTATCTAAAGCTTAGTATACTTTTTCAGCAATAATTATTAATACATCAGTAGTTGACCTCGAGAAGCGAAAGCCATATTGCTTATCGGAAAGAAGATTCTGTGAGTTGACAAACTTAACTAATTCAGAGGTGGAAGGTTAATAGGTCGATAGTTAAAAAGATCAGATGGTTCAGCTGGAGCTACTGAAGAGGATTTCCGAAAAGCAGGAAAACAAGAAGCAGCAATACATTTATCAGATCAGGAGAAATTAATTAAAAAACTATTGAACGTATGTCATCAGGTTCACTTGTTTCTGAGGATCCAGTTTAAAGATGTTATCAGAAACTATGGAAGGTGGTATATGCATATCGCTCAATATAAACTCACTTCTAAATGGGAAAAAAACAAGCAAAAATACTCCAGATGAGTCAAAAGTAGAATTTGAATAGAATATACGAGCATAATATTGTTTTATCAACAGATGTTACCGCCTCAAATTAAGCGAAGAGGAAGGAATAGAAGACATACTTTTATCTAACTCACTATAACATGGCCGCAAATATTTATGAGAACCAAATTTGTTTGAGGCTATAAGATGACTAATTATATATGCAAACAAAGAAATAGATCTTTGAGGACACGTTTACAATTATTGCAGACAGACACAAATAGGCGCCTGTTGTGCATCACGCTGCCATACACATAAACAGTGATTACTATCTGCTATAGCAGCTGTACGGGCTGGTGTGAACCAGAGAAAAGATTGTGGTTTCAGTTGGTATTTACGAGAAGATACAAAAGCAATAATGCCAGCTTTCACCCGAAAAGAATCTTCTGGGGCACAATTCTCAACAGGAAGTTTCAGAGTATTAATCCACAGAACGTCTGGAATAAAGTCACGAAATGAGTTCCAATCGGTACGCTGAATAAAGAATGTAGTCTTGTGAAAAGGAGATCCTTTTATCACAGACAAATCAACAGAAATATCAACAGAAAGAATGATGCGAATTGCCATGAGGATTGAGTTATAATTCTTAACAAGTGCCAAGAGAGCAGCTAAGGAATAAATCAAGTAAAGAGGAAGGCTTGACGGAAGTGTGTGTCTACATCTGAAATTGTCCTATGTATTTACGTTATATCAGTGAAAAAAGAACTGTATTTAACTATATTTTTATATGCATATGTATGTATGTCTATAGCTGCACTATACAATTCCACGGTATGTTTATGCATGAGCGCATATGCAGACATAAACATATCTATTCTTACAATCAAGCAGTTAAATATGCACATATATCTATATATATTTACACACACACATACGTTTTCTGTGTCTTTACCTTTCAGTGTCATTATATTTATATGTATGCCATTTATATTTTAATGTACAGGGTGCGATAGATGAAATCTAACTTACGCAAAAATAAAAATAACACTGACATCTCATTTTAACAGATATATAACATATCTTGAAATACTAAAGAGTAAATTTATTCAAGAAAATCGCTATCTGACTAAAACACGGCGTCCAGACGATTTCACAATCTCTTGAAACTCTTCTAGACTGTCTCTTTGTTTAAGTTGCTGAATACTGCCCTAATCCTTGCCTTCAGTTCATCCTTGCTGTTACGAGGATTTTTTGCTCTCTCGCACAACTGTGCCCCATACATAATAATCAAGGGATTACAGTCTAAAGAGTTCGATAACCAGATGTAAGGGGAGATATGGTCGCAGAAATTTCTGAGAGCCATGACTGGGTTTTTATGCTTGTGTGACATGACGCAGGCTCATGTTTCCATACATAGGATCTTCTAGCAGCCACCCTCTTAACCCAAGGAAACATTATCATTTCCAGGCACGCTGTACGCATCCGTGTTGATTCAGCTGCCCTGTAGTAAGATGAATGCAAGCATAACGTCGCTATTCACTCCAAACAACTTCATAATTACCATTAGACTTATCCAACTCTATCTGAATCCTCTGCACTGTCCTAAAATTGACACCCACAAACTCTGAAATGTTCGTATTGGAACGTCCGATTCGAATGCCAAGTAGTACAGCATGCCTTTTCTAAATTTCCGGCGGAGTGAGTTGCTTCATGGTGATATTTTTCTCATAGACAGTGCCCAACTCTCCCTACTATAGTGTGCAGTCAACAACATAAAAAACAAAAAAACAAACAGACATTGCGCATACGAAATTAAAATGGCGATAATTTACTCATTGAACACTGTATTTCCATTTAGTTTTCTAAGACATTAGTTATGGAATACAAATCTCATATCAAATTATAATTCTGAATGCAATTAAGACATCAATTATCTACGTTCATGGTATCCACCATATCCCTACTAAAAATTTTCAATCCCAATCCTGTAAGATCGTTAGGGACCACGTTTACTGCTGACATGCCTGAGGGAGGCCAACACATTTCAGGCTGGTTTGAATTCAAAATTTTCCTTCTCCAAGTCCGGGTGACGCTTCAAGACAAGAGAGACCAGTCCGCCCTGCTATATAATCCATAGCTGGAAGAAGATCGATTCCTGCCTTTTGCAAGAGCATTGACACGAAATGAACGAGACAGATTAGAACGCGATCTGAACACATCTCGCATAATTCCCTTAAAAAATAATTGATCTAAGTTAAGATTGAACTGACCAAGATATCCCACAATATGAGGTTGCTAGCAATGGATCCATTGTAATCACCTGTGTGTGTTTTTATGGATAACTACTAACATTATTTTAGCCTCAACCTAAACCATGTGGGTAACCATATTAGGATCGAACTCATTACAGCATCAATACGAGCACCTCGATGTGATGTAATGGTTAGCAAGCTTGTCTTCCTAGATCTATTACGACTGAAAGGTGAATTCGGTCCTCACGTCCGGCTTTGTGCTACATCTAAGCTACGTTTAGAAAATCACCATAATAGACAAATGAATTTTTGGGGACCTCGACGTGGTGTTTTGTCAGATCGGTTACGATTGAGTAGTGAGTTAGATCCTCATTAGGTGCCTCACAATTTCGGCGTTGTGCAACATCTAAGTTACGTTTAGAAATTCATTTTAACTGGCATAGGTCGGTGGGTTTATCATCTCCCAGATGCGTCTTTGCGGCTCACATGTGGCTGTCCGTGGACAGAGACACAGCTGAGAAAAATAGATATAGTGAGGTGCCTGTCCTGGGGACAAGCTGCCCAAGGCTGTACACCCCATTGCACTAATGAGGGGGATCGGCATTCATACCAAAGCTAGTGCAACCGACAGTTGTGGTGGCTGGGCAATTTTGTTCCGGGTGTACGCATTCGAATGCCTAACGTTAAACCCTACCTCGTGTCCCATCCCGTCTCACTGTGGAGACCAGGGTAAATAACAATTACAGCATCAAAAGTCAACAGGAATAGCTCTATTGTGGGTTTGCATAATATCTAATTATGAACAAGCCCATATTAATTTACGACGCGTGTGGATGGAACTCGCAAAATGATCAAACTTGTCCGATAGACCAGTTTGCTAAACATCGAGATATAATAAATACAGGTACATGTGCATCACAAAATTGACTTCGGTAAACACGAGCAACTGTCCGTGCGCAGAGATGACTAACCTCAACTCCATGGCGAGATACTTCCGTCTGTGGCTTATTTGTGCATTTGTGTTGAATATATAGAGGGGGTGATGCGTAAATTGTCGCTTGCGAGTTGTTTGTTTTTTATTTTGTTGACTGCACAATATAGTGGAAATATAGTTGGGTACTTCACCAGAAATTTGGAAACGGCATGCTGTAATACTTGGCATTCACGTCGGACGCTCCAATACGAACATTTCAGGGGTTGTGAGTTTGTAAGTGTCAATATAATGACAGTGCGGAGGATTCGGATAGTGATAGATGATATATCTAGTAAACATCAGAGTGTTTGGAGTGATCACTAGTGATGGGGACATTATGCCTCCAGTCATTTTCCTACAGGGTCTCAGACTCAACATGGAAGCTTACATCAAGTGCCTTGAGGATGTAGTGCTGCCCTAAATCAAGAGAGTGGCAACTGGAAGATCCTATGTCTGGCAACAGGAGCCAGCATCATGACACACAAATAGAAGAAACTAGTCATGACTGTCAGGCAACTTCTGCGACTATATCACCTCTTATATCTGTCCACCTAACTCCCCAGATTGTAACCCCTTTGATTATTATGTGTGGAACACATTTGAGGGAGAGACCAACAAAATTCCTTGTAACACCAAAGATGAACTGAATAAGGATTATGGCAGCATTCATCAACTTGAACAAGACGAGCGTCCAGACGAGATGCAGCAGATTCCGAGGTCGTCTGAAAGCCGTGTCGAAAACAATGGCGATTTTATTTAATAAATTTACTCTTTCGCATAAGAATATATTTTTATGTAATTTTGGTAAATATATCTGTTAAAACGAGATGTCAGTTATATTTTCATTTCTGCGTAATTTAGACGAGACTTTATCCATCACTCCCTGTACATTATGCCGGTCCCGAACATGTCACATCTTACACGGATAAATGCTTGCAAAACAAGGGCATAAACAGAAACAATATATTCAAATAAGAAAAACAAAGGCAACTTTGCTATGCTTCTCAAATTCAAATGCTCCAGCAATTTTGGAAGCGAGGATCAATAATCCATTAATCGAATTTACAATCAATATGTTTTCTTATTTATTTCAGGTATTTTATGCATAGGGTTTTCACGAATCAGTATGATCCCACCCACCACGACTTTCCTCTCCTCCTAAACTAGTTTCTTTGTTAGTCTTTGTTCTTCTGTAGTGTCCTCATCCATTTCAATTGTTGGCAAACACGTTATTTTTTATTTCGTTTGCTTACTTTTCTAACACACCTACGACTTCGGTTGAGGATTTCTCCTTCTTTCTTATCCTTCAAGCAATTCTGTCTTTTGTCTTTGATATGTTCTTTTTGTTTGACTTGGTAAGTTCTTTTGTCGAAGTATATCTATAGTTCCATTTCCTGACAAAAAAGAATAAAAAAAATCTGCTACTGTTTTGTTCATAAAACACACATAAAGCGAGTTTCTTTTCTATTGATTTATTTACTTTTTTTTTTGCACATCTGAGCAATCAAGTTGATGGAGAACAAAGACACGATTGAATACAAAAGAATAGAGACGATGAGAGTTGAATATGTTGGCAATAAACAAATCGTGCTGGTTATTCACATTGAACAGTTTGTCCCGTATCTGACTGAAGCGTGGCATTATCAATGGTCGAAACTAAATAATAAGAAACTTTGAATTTCACAGAGAGCTCGCTTCTCCAATCGAAAAATCGATGTTATAGAAAAGTCCTCTATTCCAAAGTTCGTACACTTGGCTGCCTCTAAAGTTATTTTTATATAATAAAGCTAAATAATTCAGCAAGAAATGCTTTCTTCCGAAGATGGCCGAACTCTGCAGCAATTGTAAAACTAGGAGTATCATCACCAAGATGAGCATGCTTACCCTCATATCAAGTCATACAGTCCTATTCTAATTGTGCTTGTCCCTCCCTTCTTTAGTTACGCCCAGAAAATACTTCATAAAGAATGAACTATTCCATTTTGATCCGCATGGGAAGAGAGATATAGACGCTACTTGTTTTGGTTGAGAAAATGAAAAGAAGCAAGAAAGAAGCAAAGCTAAAAGTGCATAAGGGTTGTTTGAGCGAAATGGAAAAAATAGGTCAATTTCAATTTTTTTCATTTGTACCCACTTCTTAAAATATCGACCAGCATTCATATTTATGATTGTTATTACAACATTCCGTTAAGGTTGTTAAGCTCAAATATCTCACAATGCGTTAGGGACATTTCTAATGATATTTTATTGCCATAAAACCCGTCATGAACTTACTCATTCATTAACTGAAGAATTAGGATTAATCACAAATTTCAAATAGGAAAACTGCGAAATTTTCACGTTTTAAAACTAGTAAAGGTAATTATTCATCTTCTTAGGCATATGAATTAATAATTGATTTCATAATGTTTCCCTAGATAGAAGAAAATTTATGGAAAGTAAATACACTCACACACACATAACAAATATCTATATGTAACACAACATATATTTATTTTCATTATAATGTTCTTTGTGAATTATCTTACTATACTACTGATATATCATCACATTGATCTGATTTTTTAAACACAATGTTCCTTCAGAGCCTATACGATTATCAATCTCATATCTATATTTTTATGATCTGTGAATTTCTATGATTTCTTGGAGAAAATAATGGTGTGTTTTTCTGTTGTCTTCTCCCCGGTTTTAAAACTATGTTTTTTTTTCTCCAAGACTGGCTGCCAAAAAAGATTAGAGAATCAAGTCAATAATATATAACACAAAGCTGGAGGACAATAGACAAATTCATTCTGTTTTTGAGGGCATTAGTGTATTTGAAAGCGGCTCGTCTATTCCACTTTTCGTGCTAGGAGTCTCGCTACGGAAAGATCTGACATTATACGAGAGAATTTCAGATTAAAATTTAGTCGGCAATAGGTTCTTTGTCAGACACAGTGCACATGAGTTTAGTGTAACTGTTAGCTGCACGATAATCGAGACATGTAGAAGGGGGTCACTAGCATCGGGTCGTAGCCAGTTTAGGAATATGAATACTTTGAATTCAAACCATCGAGAATTTCTGATTGATTGACATATTACTTTTCTACGGCTTATCAACCTTTGCAGGTTATTTGAAGCCAGAAGATTTTTTTTCGATTTTAAGAATGTTTATTTTATAATGGTAAAGTACATTCATATTTTTCTAAGAGTACTTGTGCGCAAGTGAATATAACAAACATGACTGGAATTCGAAATCGGTTGTCCGATTAAAAATTCTTAGCCATTATCCAATAAACTACACGCCCATCCAAGCTTAGAGCACTAGCTATTATTAAGCGGACACCAATTTAGTTACTGACCGTTTCTTACTTTCGGTGATCTTACGGAAGCTGATGCTTCAACGTGATGTGACCAAGTGAAGATACTGGGAAACAACTTCACTCTATTCCAAAGAAGTGACATCAATTTAAAGATAATAATGAAAAGAAATCCGTGGAAAGTCATGATCACCTATGTCCTATGCGATATAGCTTTAAAGAGAAAATAATTAAACACAAACCAGGCTAGCAAACAGAGTATTATAAAAATAAAATCACTTTCTAATTTTCATTTATTTGATGTAAATAAATGGAACTTGAATTGTGCGGATGACAGTCGTCACAATATAGATCCGGTATTAGAACATAAAATTAAGAGAACATCGAACTGAGAACTTTATTCAGTCTAAGGCGTAGATTGTTGGACAAAAGTGGATTAAATCGTTATTTTTAAATTAGGTGACATAATAATTGTGAGTTCAATTCCTTAGCAAAGCAATGCGTACTTGGACTCAGTAGAAACGGGATTAAGAATAACTGAGCAGTGCTAAGTAAGAACTAGATATATATATTTGAAGTGGTCAGCGGAACGAGAAAAATCTAACCCCGTAGATTAAGTAAAGCAGTTCGAAATACCCTGAAGGTTACTCAGAACGAAATGCGCTTTTGTTGTTGTTACCATGAGATCTCAGGATAACAACAACAAAGATGGGCTAAGGGTGTGCGTGTAAATAATGTAAATAAGAATTGCACTTTATCTCAGGAATCCAGACAGAAACTCTTTCGTTATGTTTCGTTTATACTGCATGTTAGATCGTGTACTGTCAGTCAGGTACAGAAATTAAATTATGTGGACAGTTTTATGACAGACGACGAAAGATGTAACACTGAAATCTGAACAGATAAATATGCCTTCGTAAAGTTCAACAAAGTATTAAGAAACAGGAAAACTTTGACACAAGAAAAAAACAAGCAATTCTGGAATGTTGTCTCATGACAATCCCACTTTATGCAATGAACGTTCAGCATAATACTGAAATAAAGATGAGACTAGGTAGCAGAGTATTTGTTCTACAAGAGTATTCTGTGAATGCAATGATGGGAAATGTGAGTATCAAGAAATTTCTAAAGAAAAGTAAAGCATACTTCTAATTAAAAATAGAAATAGGCAGACTTTTTATTACACTTAATAAGGAAAGAATCTTTGGCATTTGACTGGTTATATTGAAGGCAAGACGGGAAGAGAGGAAGCATAACATGGTCCAGATGGGATAGTAAAGGGGTTAAGGGTTGTGAAAGAATAAAAAGAAAAAATCTTTAAGGGGCGAGAACAACAAAAGAACAGGAATTAAGAAGACAACAGATAACGATTGACATGCATCGAAATTTTTGAACACAGAAGTTAAGTAGAAAACAAGAAGTCGGATGACAATTCCACAAGAAAGATATGTGAGAAAAGAAAGTGTTAGCATAGGAATTACGGTTACATATAGCCAATTCAACTGTAAAATAATGAGATCTTTTTACCAAATTAGTACTGCGCTTAAGTACATAAAGACTAAGTACCATAGAGGAAAGTAGATCAGAACAGTGACTATGTAATTATTTATAGAAAAGGCAGAGGGAAGCTAGATTTTTTAAAATCATTTTACCTCAAGCAAGGCGGGAGTGCCACTAGGTACGCAGGGTTTACAGCGAAAGTGAAAGAAAAGACTGGGTATAGGGCATTTGTGGAAAGGATAAAAGATGAACGGGATTTAACACAACAGAAGATGGCGATTGAGGTTGCATTGCAGTTTTTGAAGATTGTAGTTATTAGGGAAGTAAGTAAACGAAAATGAGTTCCGCTGTCAGGAAGTGCGAAAAAAGAAACCGTTGAAGTAGAACTGGGAGTTACATTTAACTATTTCAACAGTAAAAGGGTGGGGCTCGTCAGAGCAGTTTCTATGAAAACATTTGTAGAAAAGTCCACGGCATGTCGGTGAGAAAGTGGCTTCGTTGGAGTTTGACAAGAATTTCGAGATGTACAGCAGACGCACCAAACCATATATGGCAACAGTATTCAATGCACGGACGAATGATAGATTTTTGAATTTGCAAGATGGATTCTGAAGAGAAAAGTATTCTGGTACGACACAGTGATCCAACTGTACTTGCAGTAGATGTAGGATTTGATTCGATATAGCCACTCCACAGTCATATTGTTTGTTCGAAAAGAGGTTATGAGAAGTAAAATGCTTACCCATTTAGCGCCTCTGAGGGGTCAGAGTGCTTTCAGGTTGCTTAACAGGAACAACAGAAGAGGATTTCTAACAAGCTGGAAAGTAGGGAGAAGCGAGTAAATGGTTGTAAGGCTTGGTGAGAATAGGGGTCAGCTCAGAGGCACATTTCTTTACGGCGGCAACAGGTATCCCGCCCCATTCGCTTGCCTCGTGGGAGTTTAGTTTGGAAATGATCTCTGAAACTTGACGGGCTTTAGCGCATATCACTTAGTACTAAGGGTAAATCATGTAGGGGTACTCCAGGTAATGCGAGAATGGAGTTGGAAGTGAACTTCTGAGAAAAAGCATTCAGCCATATCTGTAGTAGATGTTAGAACTTCAAATTGGATGAAGAGAGTATTTACTGAGGAGTTGTTGTTCAGCACATGCTTACAGAGACGCCATTTGACTCTAGAACCAAACATGGAAGAAGCTATAAGTTTCGTTCTTTCAGGAAAGAGTAACTTCGCTTCTTTGAGAACAGGATTGCACTTATTACGAGCAGTGACAAAAAGAGTCTTACAACGAAACTTGTCGCTCTAGTACTGCCGAAATAAGTGATTCATGTGAGCTATAGCGGCTGAGAATGCAGTTGAGAACCAATGAGATGATTATGGTTTCAATTGACATTTTCGCCCTGGGAAGAAAGCTTCGATGTCGGCTTTCACACAGGAGACCCCAGTAACCCATTTTTGAGCAGGAAGACTTAAAATTTAATTCCAAGAGATATCGCGAAGAAAGGCACAGAAGGATTCCATTCAACGGGAAAGATATTCTGCTGATAGGAGATTCGTAACTGATGGGAGAGCGGAAATAGATAGCTAACAACACACCACCGTGTAATCAGAATTGCCAACATGACAGAGATGCAGAATATAACATATACATGGTACATATAAGGAAGAGAATCCTGTCCGTCATGATTACTCGGGAAACGCGTGGGGAAGTCTACCACTTGAGCGAGAGATTGAGTGAAGTTCAGAGTTTGGATGCCAGCGGCGTCATTTACAGAGTGATTAAACCAACTGCCATAGTGAGCGTTGAATTCGATGAACACAAGGATATTTGCAAATCTATATTATCAAAAATAGACGAAGGCGAACGATAGCGTAAGAAGAGATAGGTGACTGAATTTATTAGATAAAGACGAAAGCACATGTAAGAAATGTCTAGAAGCAAAAGCGAGAGTTCCCTAACCAATGGAAGATATTCCCGAACATAAACACCCAGGCCATGCTTGTGGACACTAGAATCATTCCTGACGAGGAGATGATAGCCAGAAATCGAGAATTCAGGGAAGGCAATTGCAGAATTAAGATTATTTTTGGAGAGAGCTTGGATTTCCTGAGAGTATTCGAAGAGGAACGATTACATGCTGCAGAAGTTGGTAAAATTACTACAAATGTTGAAGAAAGAAAGTTGAGGGGTTTAGGTGTTTTTTGCTGGGCTGGTTTAGTTTTGTTGCATTGGTTGCTTATCGTCATTGTGTTATTTTGATTATAAAAGGCTGAGAATAATGGTAACTTTCGGTCGTCTAAGGTAACATGTGCGGGCTGCGAATTGGCGCAAACTGCAATACAGTGTGGCCTCGGTGTTGGCTACCAAATGTACTTGCAGGAACACTGTTCTCTGCATGACATGGCAATGCAAAAACCCCGATAATATGCAGCCATTTAATCAGATCAGTCTCTCTAGACGTTACGCCCAAGATTTCGTGTTTAGAAATGCGAGTCGGAATACAGCAACCATAAAACTGTCACCAAACACTACTGACAAACCACCATTATTAAGGTCTCAGAAGAAAGCAACCTGGAACATCTTCTGAAATAGGAAACAAGAGAGGAACCTCTAAACCTGTTCAAAAGAAGAGAGAAAAATATGAACCGGTCTATAGGAAGGCTTATACTTTATTAAACAAAAAAGGGAAAATTATTTCTTAATTTTTAACTTTGAATAAGTCTAAATATCATTTACCAGAATAATGTTCGGTAGGAGATAATTTCAAACACAAATGTCAGATACCTGTTAGAGTCGTTGAGCAAATCTTGGATTCAATATTCCAAGGCAAGCAGGACACTTGCACATAGATTTATTTAGCAATTTATTTCTGAATCTAGTCTACTTCAAGTTTCTCCTTTATCTGTGAGGAAGTTGTCTCTCGTTTACGGCCATACAGAAGACGAGATATTACGAAGCAATTCAGTAATCTTTTCTTTGTTTTTAACGAAATCTTTCTATGTTGTAGTAGTTCGCCTATTTTCTGAAAGGCATAAATCGCTGATCCTTCAGTTTTTTTTTTTTTTCATGTAACATTTTCCGATTGAAGAATTGATTATTTATTTTCTACGGCTTATTAACCTCTTTAAGTTTATTTAAAGCTAAAAAAAAATTGGATTGTAAGAATTTTAAGAAAATTATTTTCGGATACAAGTTCGACTATTGCTGGGAGGCGTAGAGGTAGATTAATAACTTTCATAAAGTTATTTGCGCGGAAGTGAATATAACAAACACGACTCGAAAATGAACTCTATTGTATTATTACTCATTTCAAGCCGTTATCCTTTACACCAGCCGCATATCCAAGCTTACACGATCTGTTATTCCCGTGCACTTACTCATCAAAGTACTGACAACGATCAACATTTCTGAACTTCACTAATCGGACATGAAGCGGTATTTTATCGTGATCAGGCCATAAACCCCAATTGGATCGGAGAAATTGGTATTATAAGCATCTTTCATTTTTATATATAATAAATTGTCTATATTATTTATTTTTACTGGAGAAATCGCGTGCGAAATAATTTCGAATAAGTTCGACTAACGCAAATTCGGTTTTACGGGTTTCCTCTACAGTGTCTTAGGTAATTATTTTTAAAAAATTGATTAAAATTCAGGAAGCGAGTTTTTTTCACGTTTGATATAATTTTATAAAATGTTGGACAGAATTCAAAATTTAGCATGAAGAAACGACAGCAGTATTTTGAAAGCACAATCATCTTCGTTTGACGTTCAGTTTTGTTGTAGCCAGATGATAATAGCTGGCTTTTAGAACACGCATTAAAAAATTGCCGGATTCACTTTTTAAAGACACCCGCAGACCATTTGGAAATATCCATATTTTATATGTAGCTGACCTGAGCATGCATAAAGTCAGCTGAATGTGTTCCATCAACGTACGCATTATTATCATTACAGAGTGCGGCCGAAATATCCTTCTCCTCCTCATCATCAATATTATTATTATAAGTAGTAGAAGTAGTACTAGAAGAGGGGCTTGTTTTCGAATTTTTGCTATTATTATTATTGAATGTAGTAACAAAAAATTGGCTTTATTTCTTTTTATTTAACCTCCGTTTCTTTTATTATTCATCTCCGACATCTATTTCTTTCATACATTCGCCATCTTTAATTTTTCCCATCTATTTTAAAAATTTCCCCTTCTTCAATTACTGTTTCGTTTTTACTTTTTTTATATACATTTTCTGCCATTTTTCTTCGAATTTTTAATTTAGTATTGGACAATGCCAGATGTGCAAGGGCGAGTGTAATAAGACTTTCTCGTGCTTCGTTCATGTTAAAATTGATTCCTTTTTCCACTTTTTGGTCTTGTCTATCATATAAATTCAAAAAGAAATTTCTTCGAAATCATATTTTTCTCTCCGTATTACCTGGTCTTCATTTTACACTCACCTCACCACCGATATTAGAATCCTCATTCTTACATTCTGATAATATCAATAAAGAAAGAATAGCATTTTTTTTCCTAAACACGTGCTGTTTGCTAAAAGGGTCCTTCGAATATTCAAAGAAATTTGCTTCATTCTGCACTATTCTCCAAAAACTCTGAAATGTTCGAACTGAAGCTTTCGGCGTGAAGGTTAAGCAGCAGTACAGCGTGCCGTTTCAAAATTTCTGGAGGAGTGGCTTGCGTTCTGATGCTCTTCTTCTCATAGCCGGTGCCAAAAATCGAACATCATTCACAAAATTAAAACTATAAAATGGCGACAATTTACTCATTGCAGCCTATTTGTTTGTTTGTTTGTTTGTTTGTTTGTTTGTTTGTTTGTTTGTTTGTCTGTCTGTCTGTCTCTCTCTCTCTCTCTCTCTATATATATATATATATATATATATATATATATATATATATATCGTCTTAACATATAATTAAGTAAGCATCGTGAGAGCTAAGTTTTTTCTGTAAGACATTACTTTAGTAATTTATTTTAATTACCACTAACGACGGTTTTTATGCAAAAAGGAAGGTAATCTCCTTTGATTCATAGCGTGTTTACGTACATTCAAATTTTAATTTAATTTTTAAAAATAATTTAAAAAATGTTTGTCTTTCGAACTTAAGACATAATAATTAATTTAATATTATAAGCAAAAATAATAAAATGAACAAGCCCCAACATATAATTTGAAATCCACACCACCAAAACGCGAATTACAAATCTCTTAATGGTTAATTATTTTGCACATGAAGATTGCGTATCCGCATGAAACTCCGAGTCGTGCTATCGACGAAGGATATTATCTATATTCATTAAGGAATATTTAATAGCGCTGTTATATAACACTGAGCACTCTTTTTATAATACATGGAACGTGTATATATGTATATATATATAAGTCTCCCTCTCTCTCTCTCTCTATATATATATATATATATATATATATATATAGATAGATAGATAGATAGATAGAGAGAGAGAGAGAGAGAGAGAGAGAGAGAGAGAGAATTATATATATCAAACCATACATACTAAAAAAAATTACTACACACATGCCCAACCAAAGATAAATTCTATGACCATAATGACAACATTTACACCCAAACTAATGGTGTTAGTATGGGAAATCCACTCGGTCCATGCTTTTCCAACTATTACATGTCCCATGTAGAAAATACGATATTTACACAGGTCCATAAACCGAAAATATATGTTCGTCACTTAGATGATATTTTTATTTTAGCAAATAACATTAACGAAATAGAGACAATTAAGACCAAATTTGAGAAAAACTTCGTACTGTACTTTACATATGAAATTA
>OZ010574.1:121911646-121999146 GCA_963932145.1 Acanthosepion lycidas | reverse complement strand
CTCACACACAAAGAAATAAAACATTGGCTGTAATCCATGTTTGCGCATGTGCCGATGTACACAAGGTAAAAATGAAAGAGAAGTGAGTTAGATTTCAATTCTGACATTGCATTTGGGTAAGACGAAATGGAAGACAATCTTTAAAAGAAGCATATCTAAAACAAAAATTAGCTTTTCTCTTGTCTAAAAGTCTTCTATGAACGAGATCTACTGTAGTTAGTGGAAAATGTGTGTTTCCGCCGATATGTCGTGTCCCTTCTGAACATGAGTGAAAATGATAATCTTAATATTTGCCGTGTCCATTTTTTGGAAACATTCGACATTCAATGACCAAACAGCATGTAACACTGACGGTTGAATTTTATAAAATCTTTCTATTGATACAATTTTCAGCAAAATGCGTTTCTCAAGTCCACTAACTTATCGCTCTTTCCAGTACTGATTGGAGTTCCCTTTCTAAAATTTTGTTCGAAACAGTGTGGAAGTTTACGAGGTTCGAAGAAGTAATTATTTCTCTAAGAGCTACAAGGTTTCATTTGCTTGAAGTCAATTTTAGTCACTGTTCTGAGAAAGAGACTGTATACTGCTGATAGGTTAAACATTTCAGAACATTTCGGTGGTATGCATGATATCCATATAAAAAAACTAAATCTGTTAATGTTTTGGTTTTATAGCATCTTGCGGTTTGGGGCAAAACTGACCTTAACACAGCTTGACCTATGTTTAACTTCCTTATATCCTATATACTAGTATTGTTGTAAATGATCTATTCTCCGAGGTATATGAAGTGTTTAATATTCATTAATATCAAATCCTGGGTTTTTATGATGGATTCGGGTATGTGCTATCATTGCTTTCATTCCAGTTCCATGTCATGGTTTCTCTGTTATGATACTTTATCGTAATCCCTGCTACGTGGAACGTATAATAAATTTTTTTTTTCATTCATGATCTTTCTTATCACATATATGGATAGACATGTCGTCAGCATACACCCTCAGCACAAGTAGATTAGCCTCAGGAGGGAAGACATGGAATTATTTTTAGTATTACATTCGGATGAGATGGGGTATGGAATGCTTAAATGATCAATGACCATCGCTTCACGTCTGTAATTAGATATGAGCTGAGAATTATCTAGGAAGGCATTAAATATATTGGAATCAAATTTCCTCATTGTTGTATATTATGTTTTAAAATGTCTCAATAATGGGGTCTTCACCAGATATGCACGATTTAGTGGACATATATAAGACCTCCATCAGATGTTGTATCAAATATACTTTTACGAACCTTGGCACGGGTTCCTCACACAAAAACAAGAACAAATGTCCATATAAACATATGTCCGCAAATCAGTCGTTTTTTTTTTTATTTATCAAGTTTGAAGAAATTTTATGGTAGATGGCAATGCGTTGCCAAGGAGACGAGGTTACATTTGTCGTTCGTGTACATTTGTGGCTAGTCCGTCTTCAACGTTTAACGTGTGTCGCAGTAACTTAACTAAGAAGTGTACCGTTTAACAATGGCAGGATAATCATATATTGAGTAGACCGATATATTTTTTACACATTACCGCGCGAATGGTAATTGACGCAAGGACGCATGCCTGTATTAGATTGCGTTTTCAGACCGAAGGCATCCTGATCATCAAACCTTTGCTGCTGTTTATCGTCGCATTGCTGAGAAAACATCTGTAGTACCGCAAACTATGGGTCAAGGAAGACATCATTCTACCGGCTAGCGTCACATGTCAAGTTGCCCTTGCATTTCGGACATCTCATAGTACAACATGGAGGGTACTTTAGTAGCAGTTCTCGTATCCGTACAATTTGCAACGTGTGCAAGGTCTTTTGCCTTCTGATCACTCAATACGGGATAAATTTTGTCGATTGTTTATTGCACAAACAGCCGATCCGTTGTTTGTATCTTCCGTCTTGTTTACGGATTCGGCAACATTTGGAAGAGATGAAATAAGAAATTTACAAAACCAATAATTTGGAGCGGATCAGAATCCGCATAATAAAATAAAAGGCCAGATACCAGCTTCAGTTTACAATGAATCTGTGGGTTGAAACTGTAGGTAACTGTCTGGTAGACCCATATGTTCTCCTAGCACGTCTACAAGAGCTGTCTACGGGTACTTTCTTTCAAACCTACTCCCAGACCACCTAGAGGATGTACGCGTGCTAATACGAAGACGCATGTGGCTCATACTTGATAGGAATCCAGCACATTTTAATCACATTGTCCGCGACGCAGTGTCTGATGTTTACCTTGAAAGATAGACTGGTAGGAAGGACTAGTTCCATGGCCTGCACGTTCTCATGACCTCAAGCCTTTGCAATTTTATCTGTGGGGCCCCTTAAAACAATTGATTTATGCAGCAGATATTAATAATACAGAGACGCTTCATCAACATGTCAGGGGGGTGGGGCTGCGAGACCATTCTACACCACATAGAAGTATTTGAAATGAGAGGGTAGACGCAAGCAGAGGACATTTTGAATACTTGTTATAAGTTGATGTGTTGAGGTAAAACGATGGCCTTTTGGACATATGTTTGTATGGACATGTTACCTTGCTTTAGCGTTAAGAACCCACCCCTAATCTTTATAAAAGTATTTTTGGATTGCATGTTGGATTGTACATTTAACAGCGTCTACCGTAAACGTTAAATTTAATAACTCAAAAACGAAAGATTTGCGGACATGTTTAGATGGACTTTTCTCCTTGTTTTGGTCTGAGGAATCAGCCCCCGAATTTGTAAAAGTATTTTTGATGCACCCTTTATATAGAAGGACTAAATATAGCTTATTAAATCATTTTTACTTTTTTATATGGTGCTATATTAACAATATGTTATGGTTGATTATTAATAACGATTTCCATTATAACTAGATATCCTGTTCATGTTCGAAGACTAAGGAATGATTGGTAAGAAACATTTCTTCTTTTATTTTCTACTTACCTTCAGAACATTTTCCTGTCTTTTGTAGTTCTTAACAAATTGTCTACACTCCTCCCTGTTCTGTTAGTCATTTACAGAGACTCGTTATATAGGTTACGCGCTGCTTTCCTTTGTCCTTCACCCTTTCATTATTTCCTCTAAGTGTCTATATTTCTAAGTCCTTCCTCGTTCTGCTTCCTAGGAATTTCAACAATCTCTTTTTGATGCTACGTTTAACTGTCCTTTGTCACTGCTCACCTTTTTAGTCTATGGTATTCTCAGCACCCTTCTGTAGAACTACATTTCTATTTCCTCATGTTTATTCTTCATCTATGAGAAGATTGTACAGTATTCAGTTGCCATATAGGAGGACAGATATTACATACCAGTTCAATGCTACTACTTTATTTGTCACTAATGGAATTTTCCTGTTTCTTCATACTTTGCTTAGCTCTTTATTTAAATATCGGGTATCGCTGTATGTTAATAGTTTGCATATCGCTGTGTTACGCCATTTTAATGAGTATGATTTTTAAAAATTGTCCCACTGTTGTAGCCTAATACCGAAAGAGTGTTTAATAAATAGCTAAAAGCACGTGTACAGACTTAAAATTATATTAAAATTAATAAATCATAATCCTGAGTATATTTAACGCAATAATACAAATCCCTCGATAAATATTGTTATCAATATTTATGTTTTGAATTCAAAATATTAAATCTATCACCAGAAGTGACAGTTTCAGTCTTCACCGTGACATTTGTAGACGTCATTGTTGTTACGGAAGTGAGCTCGAAGATCTGACGTGTGAATATGGAATTAAAATAGCTAGGATAATTGGAATTTAATAGTGAATAGTGCCAACATTACAGTTAATGTACTTAGATGCCAACCTCTTACGGGATGATTTCCATAGTAGAATCCTAATACGAATCGGCGCTACCATAGTTGCGATGACTAGACCGGAATACGTTAAGTGCGATATGAGATCTCAAATAAGTGTCAGGCTTTTAATGTCGATAGTCGTACACAACTTGATGTATGTTTGTAAGGTGTAGACACTTATGGCTGATGAGAAGAGTAAATCAGAATCATTCGAAACTAAGTGCTTTAGAAAACTGTTATTTATCTTATTGAGGGCATGAGTCAAGAGAATATGCGAATAAGCTCGTTAAAGGACTTATGGGTTTTCAAGAACTCCTTGTGTCGATTATTTGACGGCAGAAACTAGATAAATACGAACCAATCGTAAAGCCGGACGCCATGATAAAAATAATTACGAAAGTAAGCAGTCGAGGGGCAACAGCGCAAGAAATGACTTAAGGGAGTGAAGATGTCTGTCTTCCGCGCCATATGTACAACCAACGATTCCCAACGATCTGAAAAATGTCGATGTCGAAATTCTAATTTTGTTTTGGCTGTACCTATCGGTACATTATTCCATCATTCTAAAAATATCAATCTATCTTTACTCCACGCATATGCAATGTTCTCATATCGATGTGCATATTCATCGAAAAATTACCCAGTCAATTAGCCTACATATTTCTTATTTGAATAGCAATTGCATTTCGGTAAGTTATTGTACCAATCTGAAATTCATACGGCAGCGAAGATATTAAGCATGTTGTAGAGAAATAAATACAACTTCTGATTAAGACAGAAATTTAAATATAAAAATCGAAAAATATAGATATCGAAGAATACTTACAAATGATCGAATTCACAAAACTGTCTAATGGTAAGCGGAATTAATTTCTTAAGAGATAAACTTCAGTGATTATGGTTAAATTTTGTCTGGGATTATTTTGATAGAACTATTTAATTTAACGTCAATAGACGTGTAAATATAGGCATTGATAGGTTTAGTGATTATCATTAGACATTTAAAGAAATGGATTCATTTTGTAACTACATGAAAAAATCATAACTAGCGGAAAAAGAACTATTAAAAATATCTTGTCTTTCTGAAATGCAAAAGATTCACCGATACGTGAAAATCCTTATCGAGAGTGGGGCAACAATTAAAAGATAGAGTTGAAAGTTTGTCTGAGTAATTTGATAGGTTCACTTAACTATCATATTGTTATAAGGTTGTTCCAATTTTGGGAATGGCATCCGAAATGACAAAAAAAAACGTGGTAAATATAAAATAAAAATAAAAAAACACCTTTGCTTATCAAAGCAACAGGATGGAATTCCTTTTGATTCGACCGTGAATTGTTGAACATAACGAATTCTCAATGACATGTATGAGTGGGATTTATATGCAGAGGGAGTTCCTCTGTGAAATTTGTAGTTTGAAATTTTGCCTTTTAGTTAACATGTGTATCTGAAACTGTTGAGAAATAGAAGTAATCTCTCTCTTAATCTTCCTCCTTCATTGTCAAGGACTCGGTGAACGTTCTTTACCAAGTGATTAAATTCAGACTATATACATTATGCTATTTGACATCATGAGAAGAAACATTTCTCATGGGGAAAATATATCGAATACGATTTTCCGCCAGAGACAGACCAACCTGACCCGAAGAAATCAGAGGAAACGAACGTGACAATGCAACCGTTATGATCCAAGATCGGACAATAACACCGTAAACATCATTTTCGAACTAATACGAAGATTACCAGCCGTACAAAGAATTTGCTGGTAGAACTACGGACAGACAGCCTCATTTATAATCGACCGCAATTTAATATAGTATTACAACATCACATACTAAACGAGACTAGTTGTAACAGCAGTGTTTAATCTATTATAAAAGTACGCGTATTTTTGTTATGTATCTTAAGCAATTAGGCAATAAAAAATATTTTCTTATTCCGTTTGTTTACTATTTGTGTAGTACCATGACGTCTTGGGAAAGATAATAGAGATTTTTTTCATGTTGGCATCTCCTAGAGTGCTAACAAGCAAGTCTAGTAAAGTCATTCTACTCATCTATTTAACCCATAGTTACATGGATAAGAGAGGAACTCATATATTTCTCAAGATTGTTTATGTATAACTGAACGCAACCGATTGAGCAGGAATTTGAACACGGCTTGTTGATTCAACTTTCCACGATGATAATCCTTACGCGCATCTATAAATTGAGCGTAGAAATATAAAACTCTATCTATATATTCGTTATTCGCAACATAATCTTTATAGTTTTGCTCCAGTTACAAAAATTAGATGATGCCCATTTTGAATTTCAAATGATATATACATAAATTTGTAACTTTTATTCTCTTACAGTATCTAATCCTGAGCTTTCAAACGATCCTTACTAGTCTGTAAACTATCGCATCAGTGAAATATAAGGACATTATATCCACCTTTGATCACGCTAACCATTACTTCTGATCTCGCCAACCAAACGTCCTTTGATCACGCCAACCATTACTTCTTTAATCACGCTAAAAAAGATATCATCATGATCGCGTTAAACGTGATTTTGATCATGACAAATATATTCTTTCAAAAACACTAAACCTGTTTTTTTTTTTTCCTTTGTTCAAGTCAAACTTTACTTCCTTTGATCACGCTAATCATGATACCTTTTGTTCGCAACAGTCATCACTTCTTTTGATCACTCCAAAAATCCTAACCTTTTATTACACCGTACATATTTATATGACCATGCTAGTCATTACATCCTTTTATTATTACTTTTGATCACACTAAACATGATTCCCTTTGATAACGTCAACTGTAATGTGATTTAATCAGACTACACCGCAAACATCATTAGAAACAAAAACATTTCCTCACCTTTAACTAGACTAACCTTAGAAAACAGCTCAATACATCTATTAATTCACTAGAGATATATTTTTGCATTTATATCATATTTTTATATATCGATTATCTTGAATTATTCAAAGAAAACTTCATTCTTGACAATTAATACAACAAGTAATGACTGCCCGTGGAAGAGTGTGTACGCGCGGTTCGATATTTATTTAAATATCTAATGGTGAAGATGTTTTCGCTACAAAGTATACAAACTTTCATATATACGCAATAGACGTCTTCATCTACCTACATGGTATGAGTACTTTGGTCTTTGGACGTATTTATTTAATGGAAAATGATTCCCCGAAAATATTTTCATTTGTTAATTAGTCGTTAATAGCGACAAGTGTGAAAGAAAAAAAAATGTTTCGAACAAAACTACAGCAAAAATCAACTGCAGATGTCAAAACAAAGTATTTCCGCTAAAAATGCGATAATTGATTGTGTTTCATAATTGAACACTAATAATTGATTTCTTTTTTCAACTGTCTGTTAATGACGCAGATATTTGTTACCGAAAATAGGATGGGAGAGGAATGATTATCTTGATAATAATTAGTGGCATCACAGAACAGTTATATAACAACTATATTATGACCAAGATAGAAAGGACACAGTGAAATAGTAATTATATCAAAAGGACATAGAGAGAAGACAAAAATATATAAATAGAGAGAAGACAAAAATATATAAATAGCGAAATTGGATGATAAAAGTGATTATTAGTGAACTGTGCGGACGATGGTCAGCTGGCGAGAGAATATGCCCGATAAACAAGCTTTGATTCAGAATAAAAATAAACATAAAAATAATTTCTAGGATCTTGAAATTCCAACAGATCGCCTAATCCAAAAAGAAGAATAAGTAATATTATTGGTACTTACCTGGCATCTCGGCTTCAGTCATTTTCACACCGCCGTAATGTAGCTTCCCTGTGTCTTTTCTATAAATACTTTCATGGTCATTGTTCAGATTAACTCTTCGCTATGGTACGTAGACGTTATCATTTTATGCATATTACTAGAATGGCGACGAGATCTAATCAATTCACAGTTGAGCCACAATTTCTATGCTAACAGTTTCTTTTCTCGTACTTCTTGCTTGTGGAACTCTCTTCCGGTTCCATGCATTCTAGCCAACTTTAATCTTCATTAATTAAAATGCAATGTCAATCGTTATCTATTGTCTTCTTGATTACTCTTTTATTGTTCTCGCTTCTTAATAATGTTTCTCTTTTTTCTTATTCTTTCACATTTATTTAACCTATTGCATCTTAGTAGCTTCAAAACAAGAAGGCTAACTCTAATCAATGTACACGAGGTGAATAAAGTTTGTTAGATGATCTTCTGTTTCAGTAAATAACTGAGCAATATGAAATAGTGAATCTGAAAAAATAAAAGGGATATCTAGATGAGTTCAGAAATTATAGAAAATATTGGAAGATGTTTAAATTTATTGGAGGTCTTGGAAGAATCCTTAAGAATTTTCGCAAAGGTTTTGTAGAAATAAATGTCCAAAGAGAAAAAAACATGTTATCGTTCAGGACACCAGCATTAAAAAATTTACCTCGGAAAAGGCATATGGAAGATTCTTGAGGTCACTACTTAAACGAAAGCAAAACGGAGACAAATAATAAAAATAATAATAATAATAATGAACGATTGACATGACCCTTCTAATAATTTGTAACACTTAAAAAAGGAAAAGAAATGCTACACTGATTAACAATGTTTAACAATATTTCGACATTAGGTCTTAGTAAAAATTGCATACAAGTACAAAAATATTTTAAAAAACACACGTCTTTGTGCAAACACCGTGTTCCTTGGGAAAGCAGTTGTACTGGTAATCCACGCAATAACCTGAATGAAACGCAGCTGGTGTAATAATGTAAGTAACATGATGGAAATCATGCTAATTTTGTAAATTTCCGTTAGCTGATTAGTTACTAAGAGCAATTAATCATACAGATTAGTATAAACTTTTGAAACTCTCCTGTCAAAATAAAACGCATGAAGCTTATTACATATGCAAATTATTAAACCCCACCACGGGGATAGATGGACAGATTCAGTTGCTTACTTTTTTTAAATAAATAATCCGATATCATTATACACTGATTTTTTTTCAGTTGTATTGGACGCACACTTGCTGCCGTAGCATTTCTACTCAACGCATACATTGGTCTCTTTCTTTAATAATTACATCAAAAAGCTTTTCCTTGTATATGAAAGGATCCAACTGAAAATAAGTAGACAAAACTTGTCTAAATTATTCAATGAACCATATTTCAACACACGCGCGCGCGCACACACACACACACACACACACACACATATATATATATATATATATAGAGAGAGAGAGAGATAGATAGATAGATAGATAGATAGATAGATATCATTATTTCCAAGTTTATTTTAAATAACAATCTTAGAACAAAAAATATGAAATATTTAAATAAAATGGGTAAATAAAGAACTTGAAAATTAAATCTATTCTTTATCCGACACAACCTTAATCGCTTATATGTTGTTTTCAACGAATAGAGTAGACATATGCAATCTATTTCAAATAAATTGAAAGGCTTCAACATTATTTTCGACCAAAAGCAAAGGAACATATTTGTTCATGAATTCTACTAGAGATGTGCGTTATATTCTGTGAGAATCCCGTGATAGTAAATTTAGTGATTTTGATATAAAAATGTTCTGAAAAAGTCAACGCTCAGGACGTGTAATTGTTAAATATTTGTTTTAATTTAATAAGCGTTCTGTGTTTATCGATTGTGTCATTTGCGAATGTTCTTGTTTTATTGATGATATTGTTTTACTTTATTCTCATAGGTACACAAAATCTCCGATCACGTAAATGTGTGACAATGTTTACTGCTTTAATTTGTATTGGTGCGTGAAAATCGAATTTGCGTCTACTCAGTGGGAGAGTCTAATTAAACTTTGCGACATGCACTGGCAGCTATTGTGTTCATATATAATGTATGAGATGATTATTACTCATTTATTATACGGCAAATTTGATATGGAAATTTATGGCAACATGAAATTATATGACAAAAACTTCAATGAATATAAAAAGATGTATAGACATTTTACTTTTACTCTGATCTGAAATGGAAGCCAATTTTTTTAAACACAAAATTTTAATTTGTGTGCTAATTTGGAATATCATAACAGATCATTGTCTTATTGTTTTATCTTTGCCTTCGTGAGCAGCGTCAATGTCTTTCATTGAACATGTTTAATTGATTCAAAAGATGACACAAGAATATGATTAACAAGGACTAACTTAACTGGGTTAATAGCATGAATATTAACTGAGGTTTTTGTTTATGGTTTCGTAGAAAACTTAATTGGAAAAAGATCCCGAATTCTTCTCCACACCTAACTATGTATTAAATTGACAAAACGTGTCAAAATATTCAATGAAACATATTTCAACACGCACACGAACGCACGCACACACACACACACACACACACACACACATATATATATATATATATATATATATATATATATATATATATATATATATATATATATATATGTATGTATGTATAAATCATTACTTCCAAATTCAGACAAGGGAAACTATTCCAACTAATTCTAATAAACGTTATTTTAAATAACAATCTTAGAACAAAGAATATGAAATAATTAAATGGATAAATAATGAATATTAACTTAGGTTTTTGTTTATAGTTTCGCAGAAAACTTAACTGAACTAAAATCCCTAATTCTTCTCCACACCCAACGATGTATTAAATGTCAAGACTAGGCGCTCTAGCATTAAATGGTAGCCAGTTGAAAAGGAAAAAAAAAACTCTGAAATACAAATCATGGAGAAAGTGATGAGGAAACCATACCACCATCTTTTTCAAGAGGTCATGGCAATTCACAGATAGTAAAGAAAATTATTCTGTGGAGAATCATGATTAATTACGTTTTAAAGCCAGAAATTATTTTAAAAGAATAACAATTACTATATGAATTATTCTTAAGCAGATTTCTGCAAACAAGTAAATCATAGTAATTTTTATAGGAGTAATGTTAATAATAACAATGAGAGAAAAATAAATCTAAAACAGCGTTGATGTAATAATCAAGAAAGTTTTAATAAAAAGTAATTACTCCTTGTAATTTTGTATAGCCAGTAAATGAGTCAGAATATCCGTTTTATTTAGAGTATTTAATTCCTAATTTTTTTTAAAAATGTATAGCGCATTAATCACCTTTGAAAGCAATAATAACAGGATTTTTTTTTTATTTAGGAGAAACATTACATAATCAACAAAACTGAATACATAACGATTGACATATAATGAAATAAGTGGATTCCTAGAGACCATTATTGCCTATGAATCATGATAGTAATAAAGAAGTCCACCCGCGATGTTAAGCTGAAGCATTAAAAGTATAGAAAGAATTACATAATTGCTGATATTGCCACATTACGCCTGATAACAAGTCTATAATAAGCTTCAATAGTTATGGGTTAAATAGTAAGTCTTGTATCCGAAAATCAGTATCTCCAAAACATTCTAACAATCTAAATATATGTTTCGGTTTTAAATGACCTGAAAATGTTGATAAGCCATAAAAAAAACAAAACAAATTAGTCAAATCAATTGAGTAGTTCGTGGGTATATCTATCTAAGTTGTGCTTGTTGGCTGCAGTTGAATGGAATTTAAAGTTAGTTCTGTAACATACCCCGGGGATTATTAATGAGGACTAAATCTATCGAGCATGGGGTTTAGTGGTGTAACTCGATATATATCGATTGTTGCTACTTCAAGTCTATGTTTTCGTACTCGAAACACTTATTGGGATTTTCAACAGAAATCTTTTTTTATTAATCCATGGAGATCAACAAGTTTCATTCCGCTTTCCAAAATTAAGGGATATTTTTATATCAGTTAGTATATTTTTTATTCATTATTGTCTAGCTTGTCCATTTCTGCTATTTAAACATAATATTTCAGTGTTCATCACTGTCAATTGTAGGGATTGAACCCACAACATCCAGAGAATCAGACGTATTTTAATAATTTTGCTATGTATCTCTTGAAGTCATATTAACTGATACGAAATATACGCTTAGTATAAAAAATTGGAATAAGAAAAATCTCCGTAGATGGAATAAAATGTTCGGTTTGAAGTTCAGAGACAGTTACCGAACGAGAGGACAAACAACTGAAAGAACAAATGGTCAAAGGCCCATGGGCTGAAAGGTTGTAACTATAACAAGTTAGATGAGCCTGTTGATATCGAATAGAAACGCATATAATAATGATAATCCCTCATTTTGAATAATCCAACAACAGAATCGCATTTAATTTTTTGTTTTTTTATCTACAAATTTGTGAAAAAAACAAATGGCATATTTTTAAAAGATTTTAAAATTAAATATAGAAAACTGATGAGCTGTTTTAGTTTCTTTTAATTAAATTAACTCAGGGCCGGTGGGTATTACCAACTGACCTTCCACTCTCGGCAGGAGGGTAAGCCTGACTGCGGGCCCCAGGCTGTCTTTTGTGAACCTGAATTTCTTATCAACACTTGCATTTTTTCAATCTGTATTCGTATATTTTACAAATTTATCTAAGTACAACTGACTATAAAAGGATAAAAAAAAAACTTTTCGTGACTTTGACGTCAGTCTGGAATCTTTTTTTTGTGGGGGGGGCGAAATCTGTGAATTTCTTTTGCTCGTGCTATGTCTCGAAAAAACATTGTTTAAAATTCACTATTTTTTCTTTTTTATCTCTGATGTTGAATGTGTTAAATCTATTCAACTTTTTCACAAGAACGTATTTCATGGCATGCCTTTAATAGACATCTATGATATGTCGCTAATTTCTATTTAGATTAATTGTATATATTTTCAATTTTTCTAGTTGAATTGTCCATCTATATAGCATCGGAAGCGATTATTTGTGTAGTAATTACAGAGATGACAACATGTACTGCTTAGGAGTATATAACAGGTAAAAGTCCCGGGTTTTTGTAAATAGAAGCATTACGAAGAAAATAGTTGACATGCACAGGTCTACATAGAATTTATTCAGAAGGAAATAAACATAAATTTTATATAAAGCAAATTAGAATAATAAAAATAAATATCAAAGACTATATTTAACCAACTCAAATGAACAACGTTGCATAACGAAAGCGAGGGAAATGAGAATGAACTGGTTCTTTTTTTAATAAATAGATATTGATTGGGTCCTTAAACGTCAAATAACTTGAAGACTGATATACAAAATTTATTTTCGGTGAATATTTTAGAAATAAATAGGAACCTGGCAGAAGTGAACACTTCTAGCAAAATAAATAAATAAGTTTTCAATTTACTCGACTGAATTCTGCTTATTTATACTCCTTTACAATAAATATACTTTTCAGTTTCAAAATGTATATAGAGTGGCTAGTGAAAAAAGAGAACATATCGTTTGTTATCTAGAAGTTTTGGAGACTTTTCACCAATAATTTCATTTCCTTAAATTCATCTTCGTACTTTTTCATCAGTTGAATTCTATCTATCTATCTATCTATCTATCTATCTATCTATCTATCTATCTATCTATCTATCTATCTACGAGAAAGTGCTAAAATGTTCTCGACTCAAACAAGAATCATTTCCCAACCAATAACTATGTATCTATGAAAATATTTTGAAATTTGAAATTTTTTCCAGTTTTAGGGAGAGGACCTAACCTTGAATTTTCATTACACTCACATATTTTCCAATTCTATCTGTCTATCTATCAAACTATCTATCTATATATCGTTGAAATACATCTCGAAAGGGATCCTAATATGTTCTCTGCTCGACTAAGAATAGCTCCCAGTTCCAAAAGTCTCATGTTTGGTCATTTGGCCAGATTTTGGAAATTGGAAGCAGAAAATCTTCGGTATACTATCGTTTCTTAACATATATCTCTCCTTAGCTTTCGCTACGAGTTCTCTGCCCGGCCAAGAAACTTTTTTCTCGCCAAAATAAAATATTGTTTGGTTATTAGATCAGTGTATTGGAATCTATCTATCTAAATCGGCATCAGTATTTCTGAGAAAAATATTATTAGCGAAAAATTAAAAACAAAGAACCCAGTTACCACTTTTAAGCAAGCAACAAAAAAAATGTTGACCAAAAAAACAAAAAACAAAACAAAAAACCCAAATAATCAGAATTAATTTAGTGTGATGAATATAAACTTCTTGTGGATCGATCTGATGACTGGGTTAGAGGCTTGTTGGATATAGAATAACATAAAAAAACAAATGTGGCAAAGTAGAATATTTTTCCTCTCTTCTATTTTAGAGAGTGAAATTTATTATGACATAGCTTAACTATGAATCACAACTTGAATAAATAATATCTAAAACTTTTTCTCAAAATTCGGATATTACATTTGTATCAACCTGATAAGTAAAAAAAAAATCACCAAAATAGTACATTAAGGGAATAATATCTGATCTCATTAAATAACAATCGATCAGAAATTACAAGAGAAATAGTTCTTTATTTCATGTCCCCTCAGGACGTAAGCGATCATGATTCCTGTCCTTTGTAGCCGCAGTCTTTTTTCTCCTAAACTTTGTTCCGCCACTCATTTACTGAAGCGTTGTTTTCCTATTTCACTTGATGTTTCAATACTTATTTCTTCATTAGAATTTTGCCCTACAATATTCATCTGTATCTTCCTGTTAAGCATAAGTTTCCTTTTTGTTCTCATTATCCATAAAATGTCGCCGTTCCTTATAGATTCGGTCTATGGTATCGTCAGTATGTTTCCATAGGATCACATTTCTGTTACTTCAAGTCTCGTCTCTATTTGTGAGGAGATAGTCCAGCATACACTGTTATATAGGAGAAGAAATATGCACAAGAACAGAAAACAATATTCAAGGAATATTTCAGGAAACCAATGAAATGTGCCTCAAATAAAGTTAAATTTGATGTAGAAAGTTTTCAAAAATCAATAAATAAAAGATTGACCAAGGAGTAGAAATGGAAAGACGCGTATATTAACATGGAAATAAACAAATAACAATTTAGTCACATATAGTTTTTATGGAATGTATTTTGGGAGGGAGATTGTTTATCAAGATTTATGTCCTTTTTATTTTTATTTTTTTTTTTTACATGAAACACGAGACACCTCAACAAAAATTATTTATCATTAATTTTAATAAGATGGATATAAATTGAAACTGACATAATTATATCCTGTAAACTTGACCAAATTTTGGTAGTTCGTACCAATTATTTGGCGAAATTTTTGTTCCATATTACGGTCTGTTTCACTCTTTATCCCCGTCTTTAATATCCTCGTAACGTGTTAGATTGCAATGTCTATGCGTTGATGTATGTATTTAAAATTTATAATTGTATCTTCGGGTATTTCTGTAGTTTAACTGTTGCATTTCTGACATCACAGACATTCTGCTTTCTGTGTATGACTGGTTGGCAAATAAAAAAGAAACTTCTGTAAGATGAATAACGAAGTTATTTTTTGTTGTTGTCGCCATCCGCATATGTTGTTTTTGTTTTCTCTTATATAATACCTACTAGCAAACATCATTACAAATCTGCTCCCACCACAAAAAAGTATCCCCCATCCATTTCCTGTCTAAATTTGGTACATCCCGGTGATTTCTTCCGGAAATTCTCTTTAAACGTTTGTATAAAGGAAGCTGCTCATGTGAATCGAATATTTGCTGTTAGAAAATATTTGCTACTTTTCATTTAATCAAAAGAAGTCTGATAATTCTCTAGTTCGATAAACTCCATTGATGCAATCAATAAATCTGTCGGATTCTCGGCGGTAAAAGAAAAAATGCCGGCGTTGTTTCAGAGCGTTTCGCAAGGCTTGACTTCTGGGTAAATCAGTAAGGACATTTTGGCAAGTTGTAAAAGTCGTAATACTGTCTGCCAGCACAAATTCATCTGCGTATATCTCTTCCTATATATATTCACTGGTAGATCCAGACCAAAGTGTTATTGTAGTTTTTACAAGTACATTGAAGAACGAGTGTAGGCAATTCTGAAATTACGCAATAAAAACAATGGAGAGGAACCAAGTGGGACACCATACAGTTGCACATGGACAATGTGGTTGCCTATAAATATCGCGCACGGAAGAACACACCCAGAGGAAGACCGATGGATTACGTTAGCACAAGTGGTTGCAGTCGTAGGTATCAGCTATGAATCTACACGATCTATCGTGCATTGTGATTTGGGGTACCGTAAAGTTTGTACATGTTAGTTGCCCAAAAAGACAAGCGCTGCAGACGTGGCTTCCTGAGAAACTGAAAACCTTCGGAAGAGATGAAAAACCTGTTGAAGTATACCAGATATGCATCGTGTTGCAGGGTGATTATCGTAAGCCGTTGCCAGATTAAAGTACTACTGTTATTGTTTTGGACTTTTTCACAATCTCCGAAAGCAATAAACGTACATCTATAAAGTATTCATCCACTTAATTCTGACGAAAATCTGGCAATGACACGTTAATCTATTTCAAATTCTTTCCTTCAAACTCCTATTGTCTCACACTTTACAAACAATTTGAAAAGTACACTTAATTTTACCACCATCAGCTACCTCGTCGCGTTATCCTTGGTAAAAAAAAGAATTCTTCTTTTTTCTATGTCTCTTTAAGACGTGGGCGATTATGTCTTGTCACAACTTTCCATTCCTCGTAGGTTTTAACAATGTTTCTCTTTTGCTATCACTCTCAACCCCATTTCTACCATCCACTTACAAAAAAACCCTTTAGGTAGTTCCCTGTGCGATCCACTCTTACTATTTACTGTGGGTGTTAAACTCTCTGACCCTTTTTACTCATTTCTGTTTCTGGATATAAATGTCATTTTTCCGTTTTCCCCAAAACTTCCTTGTTTTCCCTCTGTTCCTTCAATGTTATTCTCAGCAAACTTTTGCAGAGTTAGACGAATTTCGACTGTTCTACGACTTTCGAGTGCGTTGTTCTTTAATGAAACGAATACCTGCACGAAATGCAACGAATGAAATTGCACAGAGATTTTGAACTTTTAAACATTTCTATTTTCTACTAATTGTTTGTTTGAAAATATCATTTTTTTTTAATTCTTAATTGTTCATGTCTTGTCGGAATTTATAACACATCAATGTAAATTTAAGCTAAATGGATGCAACGGAAATGTATTAAATATTATGTAAGTTTTCAAATACTTATTTGCTCACAATGTAAATGAAATAAAAATTCTAATAAAAAATGAATGGCTTATGTTAAAAAATAAGACTGTGTTACATTTTATACTTTAGCAAAACTGAAATTTGCCAATTATCTTTACTTCTCAGTATTAAATATCATTCAAGGAAAATTTCACGCGAACATGAAATGTTTTTTTGCAACTCTTCAATTATATTATTCCCCATTGATTTTTCTCAAAATCGCCCAAATCTTCAGATGAAAAGGATTTCTGAGAAGTTGTATTATACAAGACTAAAGTAAAAAAAAAGAAAACTGAATCTATGTGATTTTAATATTCTTAGTTGCAAGAATATGCCTCTATTTGAAAATCGTGACTTTCTTTTGGGCCGGAATGTGATACTATTTGTTGTTACCATGGTAAAACATAGGAAAGTTTTCTTATAGAAGGACCGGTATATTAAAGAGTTTCGAACAAGAAGGTTTAATACAATAAAATCCCCGAGAAAAGATTGACGATTTAATTCACATATAAACGACACCTGGATTTGAACAATGGTAAATGATCAAAACTTAGCGAGCAATAATGATTCACATATGTTCTACGCAGCTGAAAATGCAAGCAGTAAAGCGAATAATTAATTTTCGTAAACAAAGAATTTGAAGTTAATTTCTCCTGGTCATTAGTTGAGTTGAAATACCAGGAGAGGGTGGATAAGCTACCCACGGTCCCCTCAGGAGATTTACGGAGAGATAATAATATGAAAAGAGTGGAAGACGGGAATATTACCCAGAATTGTGAAATAAATGGGATTTACTGAACCCCGTCTTCCTAAACATCATGCCCAGCGCCAGTTTGAACGAATGTCAATATATATGAATGCGCGAAGCGAATTGGTTAGACGGGAGACGAAATGGAGACGGAGACCGGTCGTGAGTGGCTGCCAAAGAGAACCCCTTGACTTCAGCCTTGTGCCGAACTTTACCACAACAGCAACCCAAAGTTTACCAAGTCAACAATAATGTCACTTCCGATTTAGACTGATAATTAATTGCATGCGAACTTCGATATAAACCAATTATTGTACGGAGGACTCATATAAAAACAGTATTTATTTTTTATTCAATTTATTCGAGTGTTATTTTTTCCCTGTGCGTCTTCGCCCTGCTTGGATTGACCCAACACAAAAATACTTACGACGATTCGATCTTGGCCTCCTCTCATGATAAAACTTAAATCACAGGATAGGGTAGGCCTGAGATCGAAGCAATCTTCATCAGTCAGCCGCAGTGTTGGAAGTCTTGGACGACCGGGGATGGTGTTTTACTATTACAGGAATGCTGATTTCCAGCACTGATGGAAATGTATTAGATGTTGATATCTGTTTATAATTAGGCTTACTAGTGCTGGATGTCTATATCAGTTACTATGTAATCTCCCCAAATGGCAGTAAATGCTGGACAAAATCTACCCAGAGGAAGAAACTAAGCCGCGGACATATGATTCTAACCATGAATTAACTTAAAAAAGAGAACGTGCTGAAATTTTAAGTCGTCTCCTATATGGAAGTGGATGCTTGATAATCACTTCACTATCGAAAAAGAGATTTGAAATAACAGGAAGAAAATTTTAGCGACAAATGTACATAGAAACATTGAAATGTTACTTAATCTCCTATACGGTAGTCGCTACATGACAATCTTTCCCCATATGTAGAAGCGAAAGAAACATGGTTCAAGCTCCCAATGCTAACAATACAGTGAAGCGAACGTCTTGACTTATGGATCAGTTACAACAAATTCAGTAAATCTGTCATTTTAATTCCTTATAATGATTATATATATATGTCTGTGTGTGTGTGTGTGTGTGTGTGTGTGTTTTGGTTTTGCAGTTTACATCTGTTTCGATAAAACTTGAATTTGCACCCAGAGAGTTATGATGCCCAGAATGCGTCTGAGATAGCGAAGATGATAGGCGCTGTCTGGAGTAGAGTTTTCAAGTTTCGCTGTCTGAAAGCAGTATACTGGTGACGGAAGCCTTATAGACTGCAATTTTGTATTCGTAGTAAGCTTTCTGTTCTCTCAGACTCTCGAGACCAGCCTGGCAAATGTGATGGCAGCTCGTCCGATCCGTCTGTTAACATCACTGTCTAGGTGGAGGGTATCTGAGACGGTGATGTCGATGTATGTGAATATATGAACCATTCCAGGTCCTTTTTTGCTGATTTTGACGGCGGGGGGTTGTTCAAAGCCTTGGCCAATCATGTTGATTTTCTTAAGTTTGATGGTTAGTCTGAACTCTTGGCAGGGTTTTGAAATCTGCCAATGAATCGCTGCACTTGCTCTTCAGAGTGTGCGGCCAGGATATCCAAAAAATAGTTCTGACATGCACTACCCATATCCTGCGAAGATCATTGTCCATTTATGTTTTTTGCTAATAGTTGTTAATTAAATGGAAACAACAAAAAATTCACATCCTTCGCTTGCACTAGATCATTGGTTATGACCCGTCATGTGAATTAATAAAACAAATGCAATGAAAAAAGAATCTTCCAAATAATAATAATGATGTTGATGATAAGAAAAAAAATAATAAATAATATAGGTACTAATAAACACATTAAAAATAAATTTATCTACCTTATTATTGAATTGTAGATATCATTATTCGGAAGGATGCGCTTGATGAGCAATATCAAGTACATTGGTATTTTTGTTAAGAATTAGTGAGTTTTAATCATTTGTCTCCACGGCATATTAAACGGCACACATGAACTCCTCTGCGTTTATCGACCACACTTTGTCACCCATCCATTTAACTCCCCACAACTACATCATCCCATCGCCCATTTTGGAGACTCCGGAATTAGACCAATGTTTTTATAAGAGGTGGAGTAAAAATATAATTTAACATTTTGGGGTTTGATGGTTGCAGCCATATAAAAAGCGTTCATCAAAAGAATTTCCTTATTCTTGTATGTGCCTTCTCTTTCAGGGCCTAAACTATCATGACCCCCCACAACTTTTTGGCTTTTTACCTCAAGCAATGTATGACCATTGGCTACCTTTTTCCATTCACACTATCTTGTTAGGATGTTTACACGTAGTTTCCTTTTTATAATCTTTCCTTTAACATGTCCTCTGAGTGTTAAAGTTTACAAGCCTTCTTTCTTATAATATATCCTAGAAGAATTATACGTATCACGCAATAGCAAAAGGTGAGTATAATATGAACGTGTAAATTTCAAGATTTTGCTAGAAGTATGCGCTTGAAAAAAATTATCAGACATAAATGTAGTAAAACATACGTGGAAATATTACAATAAGCGACAGTCTTATCTAGAAATAGGGTTTAGCTGTGTGTTTTTCAATATAGGACACGATATAAATCACTTGTCAACAAGGACAACATCTAATATTTGCGCGTTTTTTCTAACTGTTCCATTGTTCATACCATGACTTATTTAAGAACTAATTACAAATGATCGAAGCAAACATTCGAATAAATAATTGCGAAAATGCGAATAAACCGTCTCTAAAAACATGTTTAGATTAATGGAATGTTCTACAAAATATAATCATCTCAGTGCTTTATAGATGGAGATGCTTTATTTAAAAAAGTAGTTATCCTCCCAGTGATAAATTTGTGCGTAATTAGGCCACAAAAATAAAGTCTACGTAAAATAATTTTGTTTCAGTGTTTTTTTTTTGTTGTTGTTGTTTATTTGTTAACTGACATTTAATTTCTGTACGTAAATCACATCGGGTAAATACGTATGAATTCAAACAGCTACTAAATTTTAGATAAATAATATTAGATAAAATAAGTTCAATCGTATACACATATATACACGCGCAAGTATACACACAAACATATATATATATATATATATATATATATATATATATATATATATATATATATATATATATATATATATATATATATATATATGTATGTATGGCATAAATTTTGGCAAATCATACCAACAGAGTTATACATTAATGACATTTCGAAAAAATAACATTCTTTAAAGTATATATAATGTTTCGAAAAAATATACAATACTGCATTTCGCTCTATTTGGGCTTCATCAGATCGAAGACGAAAAAGTGAATTGTATGCGTATGTGTTCGTGTGTTTATTTAAATTAATGAGATCATATATTTTCCCAATCTGGCGTTGCTCTTGACTAAAAGGAAAGAAAATGAGTGAATTTTAAAAATGTTCTATGTTCTTTGCTTTAATTATACTTTACACACACACACACACACACACACATATATATATATATATATATATATATATATATATATATATATATATATATATATATATATATATATATATATATATAGGGTTATTCAAAGACATGAACAGATTTCATTACGCAATGTTTTAATAAGGAAAAGTAATAGAAAATTTCAGACAAATCACAAGCATTCTACAGACAATCAACTTTTATTTCCTGTCTTGCAAGTATTCAATGTTGCTACCATCTGTAGCACGGGCAACATTAATCCAAGAGGATTTCTCCCAGACTTGTATCAGTATATCATAATCTACGATTCCCGATTAAGGGAAATTTGAACTCCCAGATAATGTTCGTTCGTTGTAATTTTGACTTTTCTGGTGTGTTGTTATTTTTGAAGATAAGATTAGCTTTCTTAAATTTGTAGTATATAATAAATTTGATTTTTTTTTTATTCGGGTCAATTGGGGTAGTGTATTTCTTTATAATATTTTTAAGTGAAGATTCATATTTCAAAAGAACAGGGGGGGGTGATAATCGGACGATAGCGAACCTATCCATCGCTGTTTTAGAAAAATAACTAAAAAAAACAATTTCAAAGTTACGTCTGAGACGTTAGAAGTATAGAGTTGAAGCAGACCTTAGAAAAAGCGGAAAACCCAATTCTAAACAGAAAACAAGGGATACACTCTTCTCCTGTTTAAAAGGTTGTTGTGGAGTGTGAACCTGACGACAGGCGAACCTGTCTAAATTCTCGTACTCCTCACCAGAATTCAACGAGTTTCTATTGTTCACAACTGAAAGATTTAAACACCCAAGTGATTTCTCACGTGGACAAATTTAAGAATCGAGAAAAATTAACTGTCAGGTAGCAGAGAAAAGCAAACTCTTTGAAAATGCCTATTTGGCAATGTTTTTCCACTCGAAAGTACGGCTCGTGTATTTGTCGTGATGGAAAATGTTTTCTCCAACTCCATCTATTTGAAAATCGATAATCAAATCGCGATTACAGGTTATAATTTCATTACCTCGAGTGACGCGTAAACAAGACCAATATTTAAATTAATTTTAATAAATATTAGCATCGCCTATCAATATTTAGGTCAGAAGTCTATGAATTCACCGGGTAGAATGCCTTCCGAAATAGCATCCACCTATTCTAATAACAGATAAGGGCAAAACCCACTTAACATAATCATAAGTATTTCTAGGTTTATCTATTTCTTTATTTGTCTGCCTGAATATATTTTCTTACTATTATTTTTTCTTTTAGCTAAATTCCTGAAAATAATGCAATGCTTACCTGTTAATGATATCAGTTATGTGACATGCGTGATACACGGGTAGGCGATCATGTATCTTTCGATATGTGACTAACGAGGCAGATTTTTTCCCGCAGTAAGTGACGATTTCTTTCTGCGGTAGACCAGTCGCCATCCAAGGCTACAGAACTCTGTCTGTCTTGCTATTTATCCATAACTGGTGAGAGAAGAAGAGGATTCGGACCTTTCCCAACGGTATTAGCACGTAAGTGAATGTAATTGGTCTGAATGGAATTCGATCTCAGATCTTCGATTACTCAATCCGATCCGCTATCCATTACTCCACCATATTAGTTATACCAAAGCTGCTAGACTGCAATTATTCGCTTGTACAATGCTTATGCAGACGAATGTTATCTTGCCACATTTGTTCGATTCTGTATGTTATTTACGTTCTAATCATTTCACAGCAAGCAAAGCAGTAAAACCACTAAGATGCAAGGGGTTCATTAGTGCGAAAGAATATAAGAAGAAAAACAGTATTATTAAGTAGAGAAGAGAATAAAAGAACAGTAATTAATAAGAGAGAATATAACATTTGACACTGTTTTTAAATTTCTGTTATGGCCCGGTTCCTTGTACCACGCTAATAGTCCAAGGTAGAACCAATAAAGAAGAACTCGAACACGTATATGGAATAACACAGATATATTACAAACAGGAATATATGCAGAGAAGTAGAAAGTGTTAGTATGAACATTCAGGTTTAGTAGAGAGAACAATATAGTCTCGACCAGTATCACTATTCCAAAATGTTGCAGTAACTATCTGAACGCGACTTTGTTTCGGACTGCCTCTGACTCGACTCTTGACTCGACTTGAACTACTGACGATATTCAGTCACCCCCACACGAGGGCATCATGTGGCACAAGCCTTGGCCAAAAATATGCCCATTGAACCGGTATAAACGGGTTCAGGGCCGGTTTACCTCCCCGAAAGAGAATCCGCCCTTCGGCGTAGCCTCCTTCGTGTTCCTCCCCGCCCGAAGGCAGAGAGTTCAACCGAACAGCCGGTCAAGACTTTAACTACTGACGATATTCAGTCACTCCCACAACGAGGGCGTCATTTGGTACAAGGCCTTTCTAACGTGGGCTCTCCGAGCCCGTTGGCTCGGACAAAAATATGCCCATTGAACCCGTATAAACGGGTTCAGGGTCGGTTTACCTCCCCGAAAGAGAATCCGCCCTTCGGCGTAGCCTCCTTCGGGTTCCTCACCGCCAGAAGGCAGAGAGTTCAACCGAAAAGCCGGTCAAGACTTGAACTACTGACTCCCTGCCTACTCCCGAGGCGCAGTATTTATTAAGTATGGAATAGTCCATTATTATTATGGGCAAGATCCCATAACACCCCACATCCGAAGCTTTTGCGTAGCAGGGCTTTTTTAATATTTTTTTTTCTTTGGATCGGTTTCCAAAGGTTCAGTGAATTTTCTTTTTCTTGGCGATTTTCTTGGTTCTGGCATTGTTTGTGGTCTTTTTATGTCGAATGTGTCGAAAATTGTGCCAAATACCTCTTTTTGAGGTGGACCATTACCATCCTGTAACGGTCTCTTCCTTATTTGGTTTATGTGTCTTCTGTGTGAGATTTTTTTTCCTTGTACTATGTACATCATATTACCAATTCTTTTCTCAATTATGCCTTGCTCGCAGTAAGAGGTATTATTTTTATATGCTTTAAAAAAACTTTTTCTCCTGGAAGGAATTTTCTATTTGGTGCGTAGGACTGTGTTACTTTTTTTGTTTTACTTGGTAGTAATTTATCGAACGCTGATCTGATTTTCCTAGCAAACATGACTTCAGCTTGTGATAATGTTGATGGTGTAGCATTATTTGGCGTTATTCTATTAGGTTGGTGCAAAAATAATTTCGTTTTCTCACATAGTAACATCTGTTAGAAAACGAAATTATTTTTGCACCAACCTAATATATACCTGTAGGAATTGCTGTAATGCTTTCTCTGTAGGCACATCGTACGCTTTTCGTAACGCTCTTTTGAGTGTATCCGCGAAACTCTCCTCTTGTCCATTTGATCTTGGCTAGTAAGGCGGGGATTTTACATGTTTTACTTGATAAATTTCGCAAAACTCTTGGAAATCTGCTGACGTGAATTGCGTTCCATTATCTGTTACTAAGCAGTCCACTACACTAAACCGAGCGAGGAAATTTATTGTCGTTTCTGTAGTAGGATTTTTGCACCGAAACACCTCCGGCCATTTACTGTAGCTATCAACTATGATTAAATAGTAGAACCTGTCAATTGGCCCTACATAATCTGCGTGTATTCTTGACCATGGGCAATCAGTCTCGGGCCAAGGCTTATGTATGATTGGCGGTGCTTTGGCTGCTAAATTATAACCCTTGCACATTTCCACCATCTGAGTAATATCCTGGTCCATATTCTTCCAATATACATAGCTTCGCATTAGCGACTTCATTCTATTTTTACCCGGGTGTCCCCTGTGGAAATCCTTTAGGATCTGGTTTTGTAATGTTTTGGGAATTACAAACCTTTCGTTATAAAGTAGCACATTATCGCATAGAGAAAACCTGTTCAAAATTTGCTCATTTTTTCTGCTGTTTTTGCTTTTGTTTCATTAATAAATTCGTCAATTTTGGCTTCAATTTTTATGTCTTGCAATGTGACTGGGAGGTTTCTCACTGTACAACATAGTACTGTTCTTATGTCTTCTTCATTTCTAAGGGCTGCGATTACCGTATCTTCCAGTGGGTCTGTCTTTGTTGGTATAAGTCTCGACAGTCCATCCGCGTGCCCGATTCTTTTCGTTGGTAAATATTCCAATCTGAAATTGTAGTTCAGAAGAATCGTTCCTCATCTAAGTAGCCTATTTACAGTGTAAACCAGTAGACCTTTTTTTGAACCAAATTTTTTTTATTAACAGTTTGTGATCCGTCTGCAGAGTAAAATGTCTACCATAGACGTACCTATGGAATCTTGTTACTGTAAAGATGATTGCTAGAGCTTCCTTCGCTATTTGTGAATAATTTTTCTCCGCTGGTAGTAGGGTTTGAGAAGCATGTGCGATAGGTTTTATTGTCCCATCTAGCATTTTATGTAATATACAAGCTCCGACTCCGTAGGCGCTCGCGTCACTTGCTACAATAATTTGTAGTTTAGTATCAAAGTGTGCCAAAAAAATCCGATGTTAATGCCTTGATTATTTTTTCAAATGTTTCCTAGCATTGATCTGTCCACTGCCAAACTTTTTCTTTCTTTAGCAGTTCGTTCAATGATCGCGAAGTTTATGCATACGAGGTATGGATTCCTGGTAGTAATTCACTAATCCAAGAAAACTTTGTAGTTCTGTTATATTCTTAGGAACTGGAATTTTTTTTTTATTGCTGTAGACTTTTCAGGGTCTGGTAGTCTACCTTCTTGATCTATGATATGGCCAAGGTATTTAATTTCCTTCATGAAAAAATCACACTTATTTTCTTTTACTTTGAATCCATAGTTTTGAATTCTCTTAGAACTTCTTGTACATGTTTTCCGCCATTTAATTTAGTGAATACTTCTTCTAGACTGGGTAGAGGATAGTGGTAGTCCTTTATTGCTGCGTTCAAACCTGTAGAAAAATCAGCACAAACTCGAATTTCTCCTGATTTCTTTTTGACGTAGACCGTCGGGTTAAAGTAGTTTCCTTGTTTCTCTTTTAGAAATACTTTAGATTGGCGACAAGGTTACATTATATTACAGTTGTTATAGCTAGATGTAAGCTTAATTTGGATACTAGCAGTTTCCTTTCTTGCACTTCTAACTTTTTGAGCTCTCTTCCGGTTTTTGCTTTCCAGTTAACTTTGATTTTCAAAGGAGAAAACCTTCAAGACGTTGATCCCATGTGTTTAAAATTCCCATTGCAATCTCTTCTCGGGTCTCCTGTTTATCTGAGCCTCACATTATCGGTACCTAACGAGTCAAATTATTTTCTGCAGATAAACAAACTGTAGGCTGAACCAGTTGATATGTTGTCCTGAGTATGACGACAAACTACATCCGGCATCAAGTCCGCTGATCGGAAGACTGAAAGTTTTGAGGAGCGTTGAAGCACAACTTAACTTCAGTTGTTTCTAGATTTACCCTGACCCGGATTGGTATCACCTGTAAGGGTTCCATATATGGGCAAATAGTGAACTCCCAAACAAAAATCAACAGTACATTTTAGAATAAAATGAGCAACTATACAGTTTTATATCAAAATGAAAATCAATGCAACATTAAGAAAAGTATAAAAATACATTTTTTATAATAAAATTACCAACACATTTTATGATCTACAAACTATATATCTAAAAGCATATCTTTCAATCTGAAAGTATAGAATTATGTACAAAATATATGTAGTTGAAAGCATAAAATTACATGTAAAATATTTAGATTTCTGCATCAAATAATCCACAGGGGTTGACATGCCACTAATTAAAATCGACCAACCAACCCAAACAACTAACCAGCTGATAAGTCTATGGCGTAAGCTGTCATTTCTGCTATTTATTATCGGTTGCTCAATTAAATCTCGAACAGCATCAATTTTTTCCAAACACAATAATGCCGATTATCTGTAAATCGGTTCGTCATCTTTAAATACGCCACTTTATCCTTTTTCATTTAATTGCTGATTCTTTCGAGGATTTTCTACACAAAGAACCAATAGTATCTTTAGTCTCGTAACTAAGTTTCAGTCTTGTTTGATGTTAATTCTTCAACTGTGTTAGGATGTATGACGTAAACTTTAATCTATAGACTCGAAATACTTTGCTTTCAGCGTTTTTTTTTAATAATAAATAAGTCCAAGTTTATTAATAAATGAAATAAATAAAAGTATTAAGCCATTTGCATAGTTTTCTTAGAACATGATTTTTGGCGAAATATATAAATACTTCTTATGCATTACATAATACAGTGCGTTTTTCAGTACACTACAAAACAACTTTTCATTCACATTTCTCTTTATGCTTTTTTTTTGTTTCCTACTAATATTTTTCGTACATTTTTGTACTCAGGGTTCAACAACGTAAAGAGTTTTCTCCATTTCAAACCATTAATGAAGTAAAGATAGAAAACTATAATTAACATCGGGATTTTGTAAATCTATTATCAAAGCCGGATTTTTATAAATCGATAATTAAAACCGGATAATTTTAAAAAACACATTTTAATTACTGAATGTTTTTAGAAGCCGTTTTTTAATACCGGGTTTTCTTTTGATTTTCCTTACACGCGAGTTTTAGGTACAGGTAATATTAGCTATTTCCTTTTAGGAAACATTCGAAATTCATTGAAGGATCAGCTTGTACTAATGTCTGTTAAAATTCATAAAATCGTCCTCTTAAAACAATTTTTCAAAAAAATAGTTTTCTCAAATCCGGTCGCTGTTCTCGCTTCTAATATTGATTGGGTTTTACTTCATAACCTTTTATTAGGACTAGCGTGGAATGACAGCATCTAGATAATTTCATCATTTTCCCTTCGAGTTAGGTATGATATCCATTTTAGCTGTTGCTGCAGTTGAAAATTGTCTAAGGATATGGCTTCTGTTATTTGCTACAGTTCTTTGGTATTCTGTAGCGTCAAGCAAAAATGTTCGTGATAGTGTTGTTTTCAGCAAGATCCATAGTATTCACGAGCAAAGCCATTTCAACCATTGATCTTAGGAAGTGCGTAGATATTAATAGGTTATACGTTGTTTTGAGAAAGTAAAGAGACCTCAGGTGATATCAGAAGCAATAAAGCTGGCGCTCAAACTACTGTAAAAGATGTGAGGTGAATAGCGTCTATCAATTTCCATATAGAAACACAGGTTTTTTCTGCAGTAATGTATGTTTGTAACAAACTTAAGTGAAAACCATGACCTCCCCTCCACGATTGATTTCGCGGCAGAATTTGTAGATTCTCTTATGAAATCTGTAACCACGAAGAGAAAAATGAGCTGGAAAGAGGAAAGTGAGAGAAAGAGAGATTAGAATGTCCAGGGAGAGAGAGAGAGAGAGAGAGAGAGAAAGAAAGAAAGAGAGAGAAAGAGAGAGAGAATGTGAGTGAGTCAATGTGTGTTTTGATGTCTCATAATTTAACCAATTGTACCGTTATCCTTTCTCAGATATTGGCCGTATTTAAGAGACTCATGAAATTGCAAGTTTAACACCACACAGTCACTGTAGCTTATTGTGTATTCATACCATTTTCAAGGCGATGCCACCAGGAGTTCTAAATTCCTGGTATGACCACACTTGGCAGCAAGGTCGAAGGCGAGATCTCAGATTAAGCGCCGACCAACCAAAAAGAAAGCCCAACAAGCAGGTGACAATTAAAACAGATCTCAACGGTTGAACCATCGGATGAAGAGGGCTATGCAGGACGGATATCCTACTGAAGGCACCACGCGAAATTATAACAGAGCGACCGGCAGTCCGTTGCAGTTTTATAACTGGCTTCTGCTTACCTCATTTCATAAGTCGCAGACGAAGGTCATCGTATCAAAAATGTAGGTCACTTCCTTGCAAATTCAGTTCCACTTTAAACAAATTCATGCCATCAGCACTTTTTTGTACATTGAGTTTCTTTCATTGGACCAGGTTCTAGTCTTGAACCTGAACGTTGGCGTCAAGTTTAGTCGTCAACGCCATCATCCTAATCGGCAAAGCACAAATTATATTCTTGTATACGTGATAAAGCCGACGACGATTACGTTTCAAAATTGAGTGATTTGAAAAAGACAGAGGAGTGCATTCTTTGTATTCACTGATGTACCCTTTAATTTAATTTGCTATATTGAAAACATAATTATTTATTCAAATCTCTGCAGTTAAATTTATTATTTTGTCGATTCTTGTCTATGTTAGTTTTTATATATTTTAGTACTTTCTTTTTGCCTCAAATGCAGAACGTCATCTATAATTTTGAGGAGTTAACGTAAATTTAATACAGTTAGAATGGTAAATTACACTCGCTAAAATGACCACCCAGTAGACCAATAACCACAAAAAATAATTTCTTTCCATTCAATGAACAAAAGTTTTGATCATTCCTATTGTGTAGTACATTTTAAATTATGTAGTATATGTTATTAATTTTTGATATATATTACTTTTGACTTTGCGGTTGGTTTTCAATATATTTTTGAAATCTTTCTTAAGCAAACAGTTTGGAGGGAGAATGAAGAATCATTTATTTCAATAGACTTTCATTTAAAGGTTTAGTGCTAGGGAAATAAGGTCAATGAGATTTACAGATTTGAATTGTTGAATGTTTACTTTAAATACAATTTTAGTAGGCGCTTACAGTGAAACATATTTACAATCCTTTACAGTGTAAAGAAAACAAACGTGTTTTATAATTAATGTAATCGCTATTAAATAAACAGACACGTCATATAACACACACACACACACACATATATATATATGAGAGTGAGTGTGTATGTGTGTGTGTGCATGTGTAATACTCATGAGTTAACAATAGAAAAAATATTTACAATTGAGATAAAGAAATAAAAGAAATTTATTGAGAAAAGGAATCTGTTATATATATATATATATATATATATATATATATATATATATATATATATATATATATATATATATATACACATATATATATATATATATATATATACATATATATAATGTCTCTTTGTAGATATAGTGATTTCATTTTCAACCACAATATTTCTGGCCGGTCATCCTTCGACTTCATTCAGAACAAATTCTTGTTCGATATTGAGATTTTCACTGTTTTTTATGAATTTGATCATGTTGAAAATTTGCTTTAGTCTTATTAGCCTATCATACTTCAAACTACAGTTATTCACCATCGATATAATAGAAGTACATTAAAAGTTTGTAAATAATGTGGAGCATTAAAAATCGCTAATATTACAGATATTTTATTTGATTGACCTTATAGTAAGTTGCCCAAATTCCATGTGTACCAGGAGAAATAAACACTCCCCAGGAAGAACGTGACGACAATCGACTGGAGCCAACCTTACATCCCAGCAACAACAGCGTCGATACTGATTATGATTTAATCAATTTCATTTTACTTTTGTCAGAAAGATACGTTTTCATTGTAACTTTCAATTGTATTTATCTCCTTACAGGTTTTAATAAAAATCATCATTCACACATCAAAGGATTTCAATACACTGAAATTATATCATGCAGGTCTCGAAACCCGTTCAGCAATATCTACCCTGTCAGTTGTATAGAACTGATCTCTAACATAATTCGTTAAAAATTGTCTTTAAGTGTGTAAAGCCGTTGGAGTTTGGGGAAAATCATACTTCTTCAAACTTTGTGGAGTGGTGCTATAGAATCATCAACAAGGAACTGTACCAGATAGCAGAAGCCATATGTCTTTCTACAACAGTAACAATTAAAATGGATTTAAACTGATGCGACAATCAAAATGGTGACATTCGACACTGCTTCACATAAAAGGTTAGACAGAAAGCCTCCATCAATACTAGAAAGAGAAATAACAGAAATCTATTTTCATGAAAACTTCGGGATATTTTTTATAAAGTAAACCTAGAGAATGTCACTGATCTAAACGGAGGTTTGAAATGCTGATATCTAACGGAGAATCATTAGTTTTAATCCGATCACATTTTTATATTATTCTATTCACATGATGTTTATGTGACCCAGACTTGTTGGCTCTTGGCAGATGTGGGTTACAGTCAACAGTATCTGAGCAGATGAAGCTAAGTAAATTCCTTCTACAAATTGAATCAATTTCCTGAAAAAAATCAATATTTCCTTATTTTTATCGGAAGTGCTTCAACTTATCATCTATGTTCGACAAACATTTATTTCGATTTTATCTATATTCGAAGTTTCAATTATTTAAATGAAAAAAATTGTTCTTACTCGATCGTAGACATAAACATAAACTCAGAAATGCATATATACAAAAGTGACTGTTATACTCTGTATCTACATATACAATATCACACATACACTCACATACATACATATATACATACATATTTTTTCATACATCAAATAAGCAAAATGCTTCCCTTAAAATGATATAAATAAAATTCGTTTCGTCATTTCCCGATGAAGTGTCTTTGCGAGATTGGGAAATATCTGGCGAGACATGAAAAACAGAAAGGTAATTGACAGTTATATAAATTGATCAGTCTGTTCAAATTCCACAAAATATTGGTATGTTTACGTTTTCATTTCTACAATATTGAAAAAAAAAATTTTACATATGAAATTTTAACAATTGGCCAATATGGGATTTGAAACAGATCATTGTTTTAGTGTGGGGTGGTGTTAACTACAAAGCAATGTTAATTACTGATGTACGGTTGAATATTAAATTAGCGTGCACTTTCAAAGAAGGGACGGATGAGGAAGAAGGTCCGGGTTCCGACTGCTATTACAGCAGGATCAACGAGTGAAAGAGTAAATGATCAAAATACAAATAAGCTTTTCAGGATTATTTGAAGTAAATGACAATAAAAATATATAATGGAAAGAATGATATTTTTGGTTACATTTGACGTCTAGTAAATATTGCTGCCACCAAGTAAAAATAAAATGTTAAAAAATCATTAACTTTTCTTAGATTTAATATTGAAGAAATTGGAAGTCATTTTTTCAAGAATAAACAAATTCGCAGAAAGTTTGAAATTAGTTTGCCAAAGAGTGAACCTGATGAGCTCAAATCAGAACACGGGAAAATACTGAAAACAGTTCTTACACAAGGAAATTCATTATAATTACATGACTTGTTTGAAGAAGAATGAGAAGAGAAGAAAGGCAAGTGTATTATAAATTTATTGGTTTGGGTTCAATTGAAATGTACATTACTTTTTTTTTTTTAACCTACCTCATATGTGCTTAAGAGGAATTTTGCAGTTGCATAAATTACTAATGTTAACTATATGTTGCTGCGTGTTAATTTTGAAATTTCTGGCGTTTTACCTATTTATTATCGTTGCTGAGTTACTGGTGCAACTGTAGCTTAATTTAATTGTGTTTTCATTGAATATCTTATGTAATTCTGAATTTCTGGAGAAGTGTTTAATAAGTAACTTGAAAAATAAATTCCCTAGTTTAAAGTTAAAAGAGTGGGTGTCAATTTTTTTCTTTTCCTTGAATTGTCCTTAGGGTTTAAATCCTAGTATGGTTTTGTTAACCTATACCTTTAAATTATTATATTTCTTTTTTATCTTCAAATATTATTCTACGAGAAGAGTTTTTGGATAAGCTACACTCTGTTTCTTTAGGGATGTGCTTTATTATGTTCGCAATGTGGTTGGAACTAATAGATTTTTAAAGGTATATATATATATATATATATATATATATATATATATATATATATACATATATATATCCATGTGTGCGTGCGTGTGTGTGTGGGTGTGTTTGTGTGTGTAAACACCTTATAAATAGCGGGGGATACAGATGGAGGCTAAATAAATACCAACCTCTGTTTGGAAATGTATTCTTTCAATATTAGCCCAAGCCTCAGGGGTTTTCCCTCAAGCACTAATTATCCCTTGGTGGCAAATGCTTAAACCTCAACCGTGTGTCACATCCAATTGTGATGTGTGCGCCTTGGTAAATACCACAAACCTGAACTTGAATACGAAACAACTAGAGAAATAGTAATACTTTTAACTAATTATACACTGCGTGCCAAATTATTATTGAGATAACTATTTTTCTAATATTTCAAAAACCCTCTAATCAATTCACACGAAATTTTCACACAGTATTGGCAACACTTACCTGCGTAAGCCCTGAAATTTTAGCAATTTAAACAAACTGGCACCATATTTGTTATCAGTGTGATGATTTGAAAATTATTAGAAAAGTGTAAGAATTTAGAAAAGATGGGCCGTAAAAGCAGTTTAATTGATGCCGAAAAGAAAACTATCACCTCAGAACTCTCAAAAGGTAAATCTACCCAAGACATTTCTAAAATGATAGGGAGGTGTCATCAAACAGTGAAAGAGTTCACCGCCAACCCTACACAAGTACGCAAATGGGCAGATAAAGGCAAGTTGAGGGTTATTTCACGTCGTCTCATGCCATGAATTAAACGAGAGGCCGCGAAGAACCCTGGACTTACCAGTCAAGAGCTTTTCAGTCGCATTGGGGATCCTACTGTGTCTAAAAGTACTCGATGTCGGTATCTGAAGAAAATAGCAACAACAGTCAAACCTATATTGAAGCCTCCGTTGACAAGAAATCACATTCAAAATCGATTGAAATGGGCCGAGGACAATATAAAGATTGACTTCTCTAAAGTTTTGTTCACAGATGAAACTCGAGCAAAATTTGATGGGTCAGATAGATGGTGCAAATCTGGGTAATGAACGGACAGAATCGCCATCAGCGTTTGAGACGCCAACAAGGTAGTGGAGGCATAATGATCTGGGATGGTATTATTGGAAAAACATTAGTGGGCCCATCGAGAGTACCAGATGGCGTCAAAATGAATGCTGATGCATGCATATCGTTTATGAAGGAGCATTTTGAACCGTGGTTGAAAAGCAAAGATTTGCCTTCAGAAGGGCCATTGTTTTTATGCAAGATAATGCTCCCTCACGTGCTACTCACAAGACTACTGAATGTTTGAAACAGCTAGGATTCGATGGACCTCGAAAAATGAAATGGCCAGCAAATTCTCCGGATTTGAACCCAATCGAAAACATTTGGAGCATCATGAAGCGAAGACTGTACACCAACGGACGACAATTCAGAAGCAACGCTGAATTGTGGGAAGCAATTCTTGACATATCTCGCGGCATTACAGCAGATGACATCCTACAATTAACAAATTCTATGGATCGTCGACTTCTTCAAGTAATTTCAAAACAGGGAAAGCACATTCCCTATTAATTTGTTTAAAAGTGTGCCTTTGTTTGTATCTGTTATTATTTGTTTTATTATCTTATTTATTAGCTTCTTTTGATCATAAACATTGACGTTTAACATTAATAAACGTTTTGTTTGCTCAATTCTGGGAATTGTACTAAACCTTTCTAATAATTTGGCACGCGCAAAGGACCGTGCTGATAAGAAATATGGCGCCAGTTTGTTTACATTGCGATCAGGGATTGCGCAGGTTAGTGTTGTCAACATTGTGTTAAAATTTTGTGTGAATTGATTCGACGGTTTTTGAAATATTAGAAAAAAGTTATCTAGATAATAATTTGGCACGCAGTGTACTTTACAATATTCTACTTACTATTAATTTTTTTTTGTTTCTGAAATCAAAATGGGCAGAGTACTAAAACCTGAAATTCTGGATCTAGGTAGTAAGATCCCCGGGACAGAGAAAATATAGAATCATTGGAACTGAAAAAACTTTAAACTTCCTCAAGTGTATTGTGGAATATTGTTGGATATTCTTATAACTTACGTGTCGTTTGATGTATACAAACTTTTCAGCGAACGTACCGACTTCAAAGAAGCTATTAACATTATAAAGATAGTCTTCGTTCAAGAAAAAGTGAAATATGCGCTAGGCATTTACTTGCAGCTAGAACTCAACATGGTTGGAGAAACCTTGGTGCAATATCTTCAAGCATTGCACGTTATAGCAAAGGACTACAAATCCAATGATGTTACCGCATAAATTTAAAAAAGGAAGCTATTAGAGATGCCTTTATTTCTGAGTTACACGCACTTCCAATTCGTCAAAGACTTCTTGAAAACAAAATGCTCACATTTACAGAAGCTGGAAATCAAGCCCGAAGTATTGAAAAGGCTATCCGAGATTCTGAAGATTCTATTGCAGATGCACAAACAAGTTATCAAGTAGCGTCGGTAGTTAGACCTCAGAGTCACACCTTAACTTAGCAAGAGGAAAATTAAAAGTCGGAGGACACTCGGTCATCCGCTACTATCAAAACCTTTTTAAAGAAATGTACTTTTTTTTCTGCGTAGGCTCTAGTCACCCTGGAAGTAAGCATCAGGCTCGAGAAACGAGTTGCTACAATTGCAAGACTGACGCTCATTTCACTAAAATATGTCGTTTGAAAACTAGTAAGTTTTCTGCTGCATTACCCGTTATGGCTACAGAAACTACTCGGTTAGAGGAAGTTTCGATAGCCCTATAATAACTCGTAAAATATATAAAAAATCTTACCGCACTAGCAGATTCGAGAAGTAGCCATAGTTTTATCGACACCAAGTTATCTCAGTCTATGAAGTTGGAATGTAGCCCTATTAACTCTACCGTCAGCAATGCTTCTTCTGACGCTATTGAAAACTGTAGGAAAACTTAAAGCAAATCTTACGACGGGTACGGAAACTTATCTCTATATTAAATTATGCACTAAGTATAAATTAAAATTCTTTTAAAGTTTTCAGGCTGATGTGATCCTCGGAAAAGGAGTTTCAAGGATTACATAAAAAATAGATATTTTATATGATGGCGACAGACCCCCTCCAAAACTGTTCCGACAAGCTACAGGAGGATTTCACGTCTGTCACCTGACTGTAGACATATATCTGTGAAATCTTGAACATTCCCTGGAGAAGAGGAGACATTTATAAGGAAGGAAATAAAAAAGCCTATTAGACTTCGATATCATTGATCCCAGTAGATCCGCGTGGAAAGTGAAAATAGTGATAATTAAGGACGTGAAACAAAAAACAAAAAAATTACCATAGATTATTCACAAACGATAAATCGTTTTACCTTAAAAGATACCTACCTAAGATTACAACGATGGTTTCGGAAATTACAAATTGTAGTCTGTACTCTAAACTCGATCTAAAAAGTGTGTATCTACATAAAGCAGATCTCCCTCACACGGCTTTTGAAGCGTAGGCTTAGCTGCGACGCTAAATAAATGAGGAAGGCCTGTTGCATTCTGGTCCAGAACTGTAAACCCTTCGGAACGAAATCACTCCCCATTAGAGAAAGTAATTAACGCGTTCATCGAAACGATCAGTAAATGAAGTTATTACCTGAAAAGTAAATATTTTATTATAGTCACGGACTAAAAATGCCTATCCTACATTTTCGATAAGCTTAAAGTTTCGAAGACTAAAAACGAATAATTAATCACTGGCGAATTTAACTTTCCACTTACAAATATGGTATCAACCGCTCATCGAAAACGCATGCACAAATGCGTTATCGAAAGTACGTTGCGCTTCTGCTGTAAATATCGACCTTTAAAAAAGTACATGATAATCTGTGTCATCCTAATCTAATAAGAATGATGTAATTTATCAGGTCGGGAAATTTCCCCAACTCAACTGAGGAATTAAAGAGAATGACAGATAAAGGTAATGTGTGTACCGTAGAAAAGTCAAGATGTGTGTGAGAGGAGGTGGCATATTAATCAAAGCAACTAAGCCCTTTGAAAGACGGAATATAGATTTCAATGGACCGCTCCCTTCAAATCAAGGAGGCAACAAGTATTTATTGACTATCATTGATGAATATAGTTGTTTCGCTTTCGTCTTTGCATGTTGGGATATTCTTGCTACAACTGTAATGACTTGCTTAAATAAATTATTTTGAATATTTGGCATGCCATATTATATACACAATGATAGAGGACCTAGGTTTATGTCGGGAAAGTTAAGAAGATTTTTTCCACAGTAAGCAATAACTGCTAGTAGATCTACTGCGTATAACCAACGGGGAAACAGTCAAGTGGATAGACTGACATGGGACGCTGTGGAGGATAATGAACTTGACATTAAATCAAGAGGTTTACCTGTACATCAATGGGAAACCGTATTATATGATGCTCTCCACTCGATCGGTTCTTTATTGTGTACACCCACGAAATTTATTCTTCATGAATGTATGTTTACTTATCCGAGAAAATCTACCTCCGTAAGAATCTGTTTTTTCGTGTTTGACGATTTCTCGGAAAGTGCTTATGAAAAACCGATTCAGGCAAATCCCGATTTTATGCCTGTGTGTTGAGGTTTTTACCAAAATGGGAAAGAAATAACTGTTTCTCTACGTTATCTCTTTTCTGCTGGCAAGGGAACGACAAGCCAAGAATCTGTATCAGTTATAATAGTTTTAAGTAGACCAATACAGGATTCCGATGAAAATGAAATGCTAGAATCAGAAGATACTGTACCACAACCAGTGTTTAGTGGTTCCAATGAAGGGGCTGACCAGGAATCTATAACTTCCACAGCCCAAACACTGAAAAAATGTCAAAAAATAATTTGGTTAGGTTTATTTTTGTAAGTGCATTCTTTTTCTTCTTTTGCCGAACTAAAGTATTCCAAATTTACATTGTAAAAGAAACGTGGGGAGAATGTTGTTTCATATGTAAATCTCCACCTTATTGATATAGTTGATACAGCTGGATGCTAAACAAATTCTATATTGATACGATAGGTTTGAAATCAGTTTGCTAAAGTATGAAACTGATGACCTTATCTTATGACACAGAACACAGTTTTTGAACACAACGGTTCATTATAATTATATTACTTGTTACTTACCATGAGGGGGAAAAGCTAGAGTTGTATGCCTCGATTCGATATATTTTAATACGGATATATCAATTAAAATAAAATTTTAATATCATACATTATAAGTTTTATATCAGGAAGTTTATCGAGTTGAAAGGAAAACGGCGTTACATTGGTATTCTAAGTGTGAAGAATCTACCTAGCTTGAAAATCAGCATAAGAGTCCGTATCGTCAAGCGACTAGCACCCGTTTCAGTAAGTTCAAATATCAGTAATTGATTCAAATGAATTGAGTTTATTCTGTTGGTTGCCTGTTACTGCAGTGTTTACATCAGCAAATGCTAAATAGTCTGAACAGAATTTAATCCAGTACGAAGCATTTGTTCAATAACAAATAAGTTGATCTGTAATAATTCCAGTATATACTAGACTCACCCTAAACGAGACTAAAAATAAATTTTGCAGTGAGTGTAACACTAAATCACCAGGGATACCCGGTTACATAGGAGGTTTGATCTGGGATCTCTTGTAATCATTAGCAGAAGATACCCGCCTAACAGGATGTCAGTGGCTGTTCCAGACATGTAGACATGTCGTCGACCGAGCTGCGCTTAGGATGTGTACATGTAGGACAAGCGGATGTCAGAATGTTATTAAAATATCCTTTCATATCAATCCTCACCCGAAAAGCAAAAAAAAAAAAACAAAAACAAAGACTGTCATAAACATGAAGAGGAGATCCACATTAGAGTAATGTCCCTAAAGTCATTTGCCTACTGGCCAATATTAATTAATGAAGAACGGAATTGAATAACAGTTTTCGCAAGAAAGATTAAACCTCGATTGCTTATTAGTCTTTACAAAGATAATATTATATCAGAGAACGACAGTTTTATGCAACTATATTTAGATCATTCGTTTCTAAAACTTTCTCGCAGTGTTCTTAGTTTATTCAAGATATTAAATTTTAGAAACATTTCTATAAACAATGGCTGCATATACACTTGCATTTATAGCTAAACATTTACGGTACATTTTCTTTTTAATTTTTAGTTAACAATACGGATACAAATTATAATAAAGGAAGAAATCTTAAACTAAATTTTGTAAGATGATGGGTTTAATCACTCGTTATTCCTAAAGAGCTAAATATATTTACTTTATCATATAATAAAATAACTATGCAATTTATAACTGGGTTTTCTGTAAACACAGGAACAAATGATGAAACAAAAAGAAAAATAATAACCTTCAAGTGATGAATGAAACAAAGGAAGGATGTCACTTCTAGAATGTTCCGTGCCTTTAACTTGCTACCAAAATGTACATAACAAATTTTGACTTACACTAAAATCAATGTTTCCATTCAAACAAGATAGACCTTGATCACTGTAGTCATCGACTCAATATCGGGTAATGAAATTAACGGGGTTTCTTTTTAATTAATTTATTTGCTTTCTACGGTTTATCAACACATTGCTGGTCATGTAAAGACAAAAATATTTTAAATTGTAATATTTTTTTATATAATAATGATTTAATTATGCGAACCTTACTAATTAACACATAAATGGGGGAAGAAAATGTGGATTCAAACTTTTCCCCGAGTGTATTTGCGCGTAAGTAAATATAACTAACCTGACTAGAATCGGAACGCGGCTCTACGATTAAAAATTGCGGGCCATTATCCATTTCACTACTCTCATATCCAAGATTATAGCCTCTGGTCACTGACCAGACTCGATGTTGCTTAACTTCGGTGATTGTAGGGGAACCGGCGTTACAACGTGATAGGGCCGTAAGTCCCAAACTAATGGAGGATTCTTTCTACATATTTCAACACCCAGTGGGATACAATAGATAAGTCGGCATAATAGTTTTAACATTTACAAGGAATCACAAGGAACCCTTAAGTTTGATTTATAAAGAAATCATTTCGAAAATGTGTCTCGACTGACACAAAACTACTTTGCTTTAGACTATTTGCACATAAGGACAGTGTTTATATTGATTTGCTGCAAATATCCCTATTGACTCAAAACATCTAGTACATTTATCTCAATCAATCAAAACACGATCCTAACTTATCAAAAGTAAACTATATGAAGAAATATGAATTTTGTTTTAATGAGATGTCGCTTTCATTGCACTCTCTACGTTTGAGATTTACGATTGAGGTGGACGGGTCAAAACTATTTTAGTAAAGGTCAGACGAAACGCCATCATTTTGTAACTTCTTTTGAATCTAAAGTAGATGTTTAAATTAAATAAAAATGTTTTTTTTAAATAGTTAAGACAAATAATTTTATAGGAAATTAATATATATGTGTATATATATATATATATATATATATATATATATATATATATATATATATGTTTGTATGTATGTATGTATGTATGTATGTATTACAGCTATTAAATTTCTCATAAAACATTACTCCAATATTATGGATTTACCATCATCGTTGTTGAAACGTAATAAGGGGATGTAAGTAATTGTACAGAATATTAGCAGTATATAATGTAAGAACATTAGAATGATTACAAATCAGAGCAGATCTGATAAAAGAAAAAGCATGAGATAAAGTAGGAATTTGAGATCTGAACATTTCATCCAAACCAGGATTGATTGATTTGTTTTTACGACTTAATTAGAGATACTAATGATTTACTGATATAAGTTCTAATAATTAACCCATAGCTGGAGGAGAAGAGGTAGATTCATACCTTTCCCAGTAGTATTTGTGCGTTAGTGGATACAACGAACCCAGCTGGAATTGAACTTCGGCTCCCCGATTTCTAATTCCGTCTAATTGCTTATCTTCGGTTTTGAACGTGCTATGACCGTATACCTCCAAAATAGGCGACATAATTTTTTCGACGTAATGAAGTGAAAAAAAGATATGTCAGATGGTAGATTTAGTTATACTAGCAGAGCAGAATGTGAAGATATATAATTCTATAAATACTAATGTTAAGCCATAGAACTGAGAGGACTTTGAGAGAATTGGTGGGACATTTGAAATATTGCCAAAAATATTAAAATCAAGATTGAATAAAGGAAAATTAACATACTCCATAAGTTTGACAGGAGCTACAAAGATACTAAAAATATCGCAGTTTTTAAGAGACTTCGTTTCGTTCATTCTCTAGCAATAGCCGCCATTGTTCATACAAAAAACATAAGCTTAAATCAGACTTTATGGTACTACTAGCAGTAAAGCGCGGCGTTGATCGGGAGCAAACTTCCTGTAAAAGGAAGGTCAAAACCGCGATACTGATTTTTTACACGCATGTAAGGCTGAAGTCTAGTAGAACTGATGGTCGCCCACGTAAAAGAAACGTAATGTACACAAGTTGTCGGTATTCATCAGCGCAACGGAAGAAAAATTTGTATACTTCGACGACCTTTAAATAAAACGGGATTCAAAAATAAGGGAACCTACGATGCAGCTGACATAAAGATTAAACGTTTGAACGTGACCGACCATAGGCTATAGGACTTCTGCGTGGGTAAGATTTTTATGTTTGTTTGTTGGAGAGTAAACGTAAACGTTATCCTTAATCCCGACTCGGAAGCATCCTACGTAAAGCTGTCCATGGGTGAAACACTGTTAACCTAAATGCAGACCCGCGACGCTGAGCGTCTGTCCTTGCGATTTGTCCATTATTGTTGAGCCTTGATCGCTTTACACCAGGGCTTTCTCAAGCTCTGGAAGACGCAGTAGATCTGGAATTCCTCAAATGACAATTAGCGATCTGCACAGAACTTTCTAAATGTCTGGCAGACGCAATAGCGCTGGCATTTCTTAAGCGACGAATAGCGGTTTGTTGAGGTTGTTCCGAAAACCTGGAAAATGCTGTAGCCCTAGCATTCCTAGGACGTCGCGAAGTGGTTTGTTCAGGGCTTTCTAAAGCTCTAGAATATGCTGTAGCGCTGGCATTCCTTAAACGTTGAAGGATTGTCTGTGTTGGGGCCTCGGGTCCCTGGCCCTAGAACGCCTATTGCGTCCTGTGAATTCTATACTAAACGCTCTTCAGTTGAAAGTCTGGAGCGTCGTGACGTCACAACTGATGCTATTGATGCCATCCTTTAGGTCCGTTTAGCGGTACTTTCCGTGGATATGGGGGCAGCAGAGCGTGAGGCCACTTGAGAAAGGCGCAACGAAGTTTGCTCTGTGGGTTCACTTCCCCTTGCTGCTCTTGTAGCGGAGGCAGCAGCCGTGCGCCGCCCACAAAGTTTTCTTCTCTTAAGCGGCATTTTAACCAATTTTACAAAGGCAAATGTAATAAAAGGTATGTAGGTTTTATGAGTGCAAAAAATACGTGTAGTCTAAACGTAGGCAGGTTAGAGGGATCCCAAAAATGTATGTGACTGTGTCAAATGGGGCTCGAAGACAAAGAAATGAAATTTTAAAAATTCAATTAAAGCTAAAATGGTAGTAGGTAATTTGGGAAGTAAATTAGATAAACGAGGAAATGGATGTAGTTATAACTAAGAAGTAAACAAAACAGTTTGGATACGTAATCAACAACTTGCGGTTTCTGTAAGAAGCGAATAAAGTGAGCCAAGTGCGTGACAGTAATTGCAGAAGTGTGAACATACGTACGAGTTATGGTATGAGGGGCGGTTGGCCAGTTGACCTTGAGCGCACATACTAAGGTGACATACGTACGCACGTGCACACGCGTGCGTAAGAGAACTGCTCGCGCGTACGATTGGATGGTCCCAAGATTAACGCTTACAACCGTGCCAGTGAGCAACCTTGAACAGTTGACGCGATTGGTTAACCTCCAGCTGGGTTAGTCAAAGCAGTGCACGCTGGCGGATAACGTTTCCAAATTGTATCTGGTGACTTTATTGTATTGGGTTTTTTATTGATAAATAGGAAAGCTATGTAGTTGCTTATCCCAAAATAGGCATTGCCTTTTTAATTTACGTCGTCACAAATGTAGCGCAGTCTCTCAAAGTCAGCCAATCAGAAAATGGGATTTTCAAGCTTCATTTTTCTTTGAACCTTTTGAGCAGCCAGGCGATATGAGGTACTTTTATTGATCAAAAGTTGAAAATACAAGCGTTTTTACATATCTTACGAAGAAAATTGGAACCAATGTGAATTTCTTTTATTCGTGGATGATGAAGGCATTTAAGTATCACGAATTTAGATGAAAACGTGCGAGAACTTTTGGGATGCGCAGTAGTAAAATTATAGCGAATAGGTGCCTTTTGGTACATGTAAATGGAAATGAAAAGAGATAACAGTCCCCCGGTGTCTCCTCGAATGAAAAAATGTAATCAAATGTGAAAAATTGGACCAATTGGATAATGGGGGAGCCGATTCTGTCCATTTGGCTTAAAAGTGGTGGCGTTTAAGTGGCATGAAATGTGTTAGTGATTGCTCACTGAATTCAATCCTATGGTTTAGTAAGGTAAATGGGCTACAAACGCCTAAAAAGCAGCAGTTTCCCCTTGTTTTTACTGAGTTTTTTTTAGTAAAATTTGACATGTAGCTCTGTAAATCCCCTTAAAATGGACTTAACGTTTACTTTACTGTGCAAATACAGAAAACATAGAAGGTAATGCATGCCTGCATTGAAACATTAAAAGATCCGTTTTAAAAAAACATGGTATGGCAGTTAAATCTTGACATAAAAGTAGGATACCTTAAAAATCTATCACATTTGGGATGCTTGATGCGCGCACACATGACACCCCTCAATCACACATGATCTTACATGACCCCGGGGCGTGAATGGGCCAATCTGCAGCAAGCAGTACGCATCGCGCGAGCCACGCGTGACTAATAACACTAATCCGATTGGCTTTTGGGGCGCAAAGTTCGGCTGCAACAGAAATCCTTCATTGTGATAAATTTTGCACCCGAAACTAAAATAGGGTTATTCTTGTCCTTTCTTATTCCCATATAAGCACTTAAATTCGACATTTTCTAATTATGCTACCGCTATTAATTCTGACATGAAAAGTACCCATATCTGCTTGTGTGCAGTGGACATACATAATTACACACGTGTGCGTCCGATCACAAATGAAAAATCGATAATATTGATTTAAATATTTACTTAAATCAATTTTGGCGCCGTTAAAATCTCCACAGGAGCAGTAGCAGTAACTGTGTCAAATTTGGTTGAAATCGGTTGAAAAATGTAGGAGATCCGATCAAACATGTAAAGAACACACACATTCTGCCTTTTATATATGTATAGATTAATAATGACAAAAGCCGTAACGTTGATATCATGTAACAAAATATTTTCTTTTTATTTATAATTACTAACAGTATAGGAAATATTTTTCACATTATTATTTTGGATTCTGAAAATTTCTTATTTTCTAACTTAATATTGAGGATTTCTGAAAATGATGTTATGAAATCAGTATTACTGGCAATACGAAATATACGTCTAAATAGTTGCTGACTTATTTAAAATTCTATTCAGCATTGTTTATTAATTTATTAATTAATTAATTTTTTAGCTTTTTTCAAAAAACGAAAAGCAAAAAGGAAACAAAGAGAATTCATTGTTTAGCTGGTATTCAGTGATTCGGGTAATTATAAAACGAAGAAAATATATCTAAATTATCACCAAAACATTACTAGCTTTGAATTTATTTGGCGATAGAGAATTGCCACAACAATAAATGTTGGTCGATCGAAATTCGATGGCGAATACTACTCAATATATTGGAAGCCTTTTTTGGTTGAAGTTTGTAGGAAAGGCTGAGAAAGGCAATAGGCGTCCCTGGAAAAAAAAATTACCTTTTTGGCAACATTATTTGAAAATTATTCCACATTTCCTTGATTTTAATATCTTATCATTATATATATATAACATGATTGACAGTGAAGATAGAGAAAAAGGAGGATGTATCGAAAAGTGATATAAAATAAAGATAAATCAATAAATACATATTCTATCATTTTATGGATATATCAGTTATTGTAGAGCTGCTTAAATAGTCGTATTTCTATATCGTTTTCAGATCACTTTTATTCGACGAAAACAATGGAAAGCTTGGAATGTCCCGTATGTCAACTCACATGAAAGTAGGATTACTCTGTAAATATTAAGATTAAATTATTGGAAGATGATATGAAACGCTTCGAGGATTACTCAATTCTTTTTCGTGAACGGTAACCATAAAAGTAACCAGAAATCTTCAATCATTATTTGAATTTGTTTCACTGAGATTTATCTTCCACTATAATACCACCTTCAATATTTCGTGTATATCAAACAAATATGCATACTGCGCATGTGTTGAGGAATGAAAATTTTAAGTTATGAAATTGATATAGTAGAAATACTGGTTTGTGTCTAAGTAATTTCATTTGCACGGAAATATTGTTCCAAAACCTTATTCTGTGAGATAGGTTGTTGTATGAATTCAAGAAATTAAAATTAGTCAAAGAAATGAAAGTACAAAAATCGTACATAAGAGCTGAAATTGGAAATACTCTCAAAACAAAGCTTCACAAGTACTAAGATTAATGGACATGCGCACGCTCACAAAACGGAAACGCACAAAAATACTGCGTATTTTGGTGATCAAATTAAATCGACATATGCACATACAAATAGTTCCTTTCGCAAAATTAGATCACAGAATTTTAGGCTTTTATCGTTTCATTCAATGCAAATGAATTTAATAATCCGTTATAAATTATTCATTGCGAAAAGAGAGGTGAAATATTTTTTATCTGTTTTTTTTTCATATGAAAACCTTAATATAACGTTTGCCATGACATGATTAACTATTTTGACAGCTCGCAAGACTTGATAAACAATATCAAATTAATCATCAGAAAATGGGTTACTAGTTCATAACGTAATCTATTTATTACATAGACACACACAGACATATTTTGATAGTAAATTTTCAGAAAACTAGATGGACCTGTATGTTTCAACACATAATATTGATTAAGAAGTCGAAAGTTTATAATATTTATATTTTGTCTTCCTTGTGTTGCATATGAGACTTGGGTCACTTAACAGAAAAATATAGAAAGGCTGTAGCGATTTCATCAACAATGTCAACAGTTGCAAATATACACGAGCGACGTTGATATCTTCTGATGTAGATTGACTATCAATAGAAAGTATTTGGTGCTTTCCCGCCAGTTGAGATGAAGTGGTCATGTAGTCAGAGTGAAGGCCGATAGGATAACTAAGCAGATTCTATACGGTGCGCACAATTCGTTATCGAGATATAAAGACTGCATGATGATCAAACCGAATGCGGCCAACGCCATGCAAAAAGACTGGTAAGATCTATCTCTAGATCGTTCATCATGGAAGAAAGCAGAGCACATTGATGATAAAAACTTTGAACAAAATCATCTTGCACATGAAAAATTCAAGAGAGATATTCAGAAGGGTTTGATGTTAATTTCTCTGAAAATGTTGCTAGAAAGTGTGCGTCAGTGCTTTCGCGTTTCCTTTTTATTATAAGGTTTCGTGCATACAATAAGTGTGTATGTGTGTGCGTGTGTAGGTGTGTGCATGTATTTAGGGAGCAAATTCTCTTTTAGGCATGTCTAATTAAATAAATTACTGACGTTATGTCTGCTTATTTTAAATAAAGTCGATTGATACACACGGATGACCTTCCGTGAGTATGAACGGATTTTATTTAAAATAATCAAACATAATGCCTGATATATATATATATATATATATATATATATATATATATATATATATATATTAAAACCTGTATGCCAGACTCTTTCAAATTCTTTCGAGATGCATAATGCAACAGCCCGTGCGTCATCGTTTTATCTAAAGTAGGATAAACTCTTTCCGCAAATATCGTCAGTACATGAGCATTTTACATGGAGAAACGAAAGCCATATTTTTCCAGTGAAAAGGCCTTGTGATGAGAAATGACGAACCAATTCAGCATTAATTAGGGCCAATAGGAGTTTCCCCCAAATAAATAGAAAGCCCGACAGATGGAGTGGCCAAATGTCTCGCCAAAATTCGTAAGAACTTCAACAAAAGATGATGACTTCAGCAGGCAGGAAGGCAGAAGACAACAAGGCATTTATTATACGGTTTAGAGAGAACAGGTGATCACATTTTTTAATAATTATTACAGGGATATCATAGAGTCCATATGCTTTATGAGAGATGATAGCAGAAACCATGGAAGAAAATATATGCATATCACTCAACAGAGACACAGTTCTAGTTGGGAAGTTAGGCATGTATATACCAAATGGAGTCAATAGTAGATTTTCAAGAAGAATTACGGACAAAACATTCAGTTTCATCGGCAGAGGATGATAACATCTCATATTGATTGAAGAGGCGAGCAATACAGATTTTGCACTTATTTAATATCCTATTATAACGCCTCCAGTAATCGCAATATTCAAATTTGTTAGAGGTATTGCGGAGATTATTCTCTCGGCAAACGGATTTTGCTCGTTCGAAGGCACGCATACATTCATTGTATGTAACAACAAATAGACGCCTGTTATGACGAGAATCGCCATACTGGTATAGACGAAAATAGTGGTTCATGTGTGCTGTAGCGGCCGAGCATGCCAGTGTGAACCATGGAGAGGATTGACGTTTCACCTGTTATTTTCCATAAGGGATTAAAGCTTCCATGCCGGCTTTTACCCCAAAAGAAACCACAGTGGCGAAATTTTTAGATGGCGGGTTTAAAGTTTTAAATTCAAGGGGCGTCACGCAAAAAATCATGGTGTGAGTCCAAATCAGCCTGCTGGTAACGGAAAGAGGTCTTGCGGATAGGGTACCCCTCTACAGCGTGGTCAAACTTACAAAGAGAGCAGTGTTGTGAATCCTGGAAAGAATGCGGGGAGGAGGTAAGAAATAAATCAAGCAGAGAAGCAGTTTTATAAGGAAAACGCGTAGAGAAGTCTATTTCAGTAAGGGATTGGTTAATGGAAATATTTAATGTCGGAAATATTTAATGTCGAAAACATCAGTCCCTTTAGAATGTTTAATCCACGTCATGTGGTGAGTAATAAAGTCGCCAACGACAAAGAGGGAAAACGTGCATTTTCTATACCGTCAGCAATCATATCTGTCCTTGAAAGAGGGGGAGCGATAAATAAAAAAGTGATAGCTAACAGAGTTTAGTAACGAAAGACGGAAGCACATGAAGGAGTATTCTGGGACCTGGTGAGACAATTTCATTGCTATCGGGAGATTATCTCGGATGTAAACACCAAATGCATGCATGTGAACGCTGAAATCTTTTCGGCAAAGGGGAAAATAGCCTGGAATTCATGGGTAGCAATAGAACATTATATGTCAGTTTCGCAGACGGCAACGATATCAGGCGAATGTTCAAAGATTCTACGCTTCAAAAGTTGGAACGGATATCACGATCATTAGTGAAAGAAAAGCTGATGAGGTGGATAGGTGATGTTTTATTTACAGTTTTAGTTGTATTTTTTTCTGTTGTGTTTTCCATGAAATTTGTTTTGATGACAGAGAGAAAAGACCACCGGAATTGTCACTGTCATCAATAGTAATACAAACTAGCCGGAGTGTGGCTGAGAGCAGAGCACAGTGATTTCTTAGGGTTGCCCACCGAAAATACATGCAGGGAGACCTACCCATGTGCGACATGGCACGACAAATACCCCGAAACTATGCGACTCTTGATCATCGCAGCCTCTCTAAGCGCTACCAAATAGATCGGGCTCCTAACAAGTTGAAACCAACAACCAGAAAACTGCCAACTCGGTACCCTTAAAGTGTAAAGTCACGGCCACTTGTTAAACCGATCATCAAAAAGTTAAGATGGTTAAATCACTGTGGCATTGGTAGAAGAAAGAAAGAGAACCAGTAGAAAAATCACAGAAAATTTCAAATTACAAACCTATTGTAAAACCAAGCCATAAAAAATCCCTGCTGCCATGGAGAAATAGGACTATGATACGTAGATATATTTAAACATCAGCAGATTAACTAATATATGTTAATTATCCTTACATGTTTTTTTCGTAAAGAAAGCCCGACAGATGGAGTGGCCAAATGTCTCGCCAAAATTCGTAAGAACTTCAACAAAAGATGATGACTTCAGCAGGCAGGAAGGCAGAAGACAACAAGGCATTTATTATACGGTTTAGAGAGAACAGGTGATCACATTTTTTAATAATTATGGTATAGTTGTCTGCCTAATTTATAGTTAATTTGATTAAGAAATATAACATAACAAAATTAAAAACCCTAAATATAACTGCAGATATAAAGACGCCTGCTTACCTAAGGGCAAATGCCAACTTGAATGCGTAGCTTATAAGGTTGAATACATAGAAACAAACCTAGTATTGGCAATGAGAGTAAAAAAGTGTATATAGGATTCACCCAAGGTATTTTAAAAAACAGTACCATAAACATATTAATAGGTTTAAACATGAAAATTATAGACACAACACTAGCTTGTCTAACCGGTTTGGGAGTATTAAACAGTAAGAAGGAATAGACCCAATCTTAAAATGGGAGATAATAAAAAAAAGTGTCACAAATATAAAGCTTGTAACAAATTTTGCTTACTATGCATGGTGGAGAAGCTAGCAAATGAAATATTTTACTAAAGCAAAGATCTGACATCCTCAATGAGTGAAAGTATTATAAATCTTGCTCATTGGATTTAACAGATTTTATCTATTTTTCTGCTTTTTTAGGTATGATATTAATTTTAGGTTTTAGTGTTGGGTTTAATCAATAAAGATGTTCCTTGTCTTGTCCTCGTCAGCCAGTTTACCCTGAAGATCCGTTTAGGTAAAACCTAGGTAGGTAATTCCTGGCTCTTTATGATTTTTTCATTCTATCTATCTATCTATCTATCTATCTATCTATCTATCTCTCTCTCTCTCTCTCTCTCTATATATATATATATATATATATATATATATATATATATATATATATATATATATATATATATATATATATGTTTAGGCATTTAAAACGACATGCCTGCCCGGACACACAACACAATTCCGTAAAATACTTGTCGAAAACACAATTATATTTCGACATGAAAACAATAGACAAAAACTAAAAATCCTTGAAGCATTATACATCAAACAGTTGACACCCAACCTAAACAAAATCAATTATGGTACCTCTACAAATATCCTTAAATATCTATGATTGGTAACAGAAGCCGTTGGTTTATACCAGCGGCATCCCATACTTCATACTTCTCCAATTCACTCTCGTGTGATCATGTGTGACGTCATGAGATGCGGTACGATTTTCGCTTCTAGCGTCTTATATGCGCGTGTTTATCGTTGCTTAGTAAACAATGACAGACTGTCATCACTGTCTTGTCCGTATATTGCTTAATATGTTGTAATTCACATCTTCGATAATGGATTATGTAAGCCGAAAGCTTAGATTGTATTAAAAAAATATGAATCAATATTTTGAATTTCTTTCTTCGTTCAACGATAATGTTATTAAACTTATCAGTCGTTATGAAAAAAAAATGCATAAAATAAATAGACAACACTTGTCTATATTATTTAATGAAACCTGTATATATATATATATATATATATATATATATATATATATATATATATATATATAGAGAGAGAGAGAGAGAGAGATAGATAGACAGATAGATAGATAGATAGATTTCTCTCAGTCACTGTCTGTTTATCTAAAAAATAAATACGCTTAAATACGCCTTCATACCGTGCACCAACGTCTTAGGAGTAGAATATCCGACTGGCGCAAATTCAGCCGGGTTTTGTTCCTAGCTAGAGACAATCGGACGTCAAGCGTGATAGAGCAAAACTGTATGTGGATGACAATATATATATATATATATATATATATATATATATATATATATATATATATATATATGTATGTATGTATGTATATATATACGCATACACATATTTATATATACATGGATACACACATTTATATATACATGCATATATATATATATATCGAAGTAAACTAAACTGTGTTTATATACACCCATATATATATATATATAATCGACACCCATATATATATATAATCGATTAAAAGAAACGTGTTAATTCATGGGCCAAGGGTGCTTAACTGCAGACCAAATATATGGAATAATGTATACATTATTCCATATATTTGGTCTGCAGTTAAGCACCCTTGGCCCATGAATTAACACGTTTCTTCAAATCTTCCAGAAATATATCTGGTGTTTTCTCTGTGAAACAGAATTTACAATAGGCCAGGGACGGGAACTTTTCAACACCCCCTTATCGCAACCAAATATATTCCTAAGCTTCCGGGATTTCATTACGACAGATTTTAATCGATTGGTTTCCATTATGATAGCTTCGGCACTGCTTTTTCGATATGACAAATGGACCGAGTGATGAATGATATGGCTCATCACATTTTGCGCGAATATCTTATTTCGAGTTGGTCTCTCGGGTCACTATACATGAATACATCGAGACACAGTTGTACAAGAGTCTTTAATTCGATTATTCATTCATCCATTATCATTTAGTGGACTTCTGTAGTTTTTTTTTTATTTTTATTTTTTATTTTTCTGTTTTTTTGTTTTTTTTCACCGCTGGGAGAGTAAATCTTTTACTTTCTTTTCGATAAAGTGTTTTTCTAATAATCGTACAAGTTGGCAATAACTTTAGTCGCAAACTTATCCAAAGGTTCGTTATAGAAAAAATATTTTTTCTGCAGATCAAAAATGTAATAATTTATAGCTATAAGAAGGCTGTATAGTTATGAAGTATAACCCTTTCATAGCATGATCTGGAGCTGTGCATCAGCGTGAAAGAATTTTTTGACCTCCAGGAAAGTGAGGATATATTCATATTTGACAAACTAATTATGTACTTAGCGAAACTATATGTTATTCTAATTTTGTTTAATATATTAATGTCTGAATTTTGATAGGCGATATATTAATCGATGTAACGTCGTTACAAACAAAGGAAAAACAACTTTATAATATGAATTCTTCGAAACTTAAGCCAATGCTCGAAAATTTAATCACCGTTGAAGTGGAGAAATAGGGTAACATAGGAGAAATACTGTGACTACTATAGACGGAGAATGTAAAGCAAAGACAAATGTTTAAGAAAAATAGGAACAAAAAGGAGACTTATTTAGAATCATAAAAATATATTTCAAATATCTAGGAAGCATAGCGAGAAAAAGATGTTTTTGTAGAGTTCGATACTTCAATACTTCCTCCGGACATGAAATCCATACGAAGTATTTAAGGCAGAAGGGACAGAGAGAAACTGCAAGTAACGTAACAAGTTTGAGTATAGGTATGTGTATATGTCTATCTATTTGACTCTCGTGAAAAGATTATGTTACGTTTTAAAATCTAAATAAATATTATTTATCAAAACATTGATAAGCCAGAAAAAATATAATAATTCCCAACATTTTTTGACAGCGCTGTCGCTACAGAAGAGGTGATGACCATCTGTTCAGGGAATGCAAATCGCGCACGCGAAATATTACGAAAATGTGTGCAAATGAGAGATAAACGGAGATCAAGCTCTTTGGTAACTCATTCTTCCAAATGAGGCCTTTCCAATGCAATTCACTTTGGTTTAATTTGTTATTCAAATGGAAAACCTAAGTGTGCTATTTTGTTTTAAAATTGAGGCTCTTCTTTTTCGTATTTTTACTACTGCTAAATAAGTAAACACCTTACGTTTTAACTGCAAGCTAACATCAAGTGAATCATGACAATCTACAACTTCTCACTCAAGTAGCATCTCGCCTTTGCACGGGGATTCTTTATGTAATCATTTCACCCCAAACAAGGCAGTAATGCCACTAAGATGCAAGGGTTTACTCTGTATTAGAGAATAAGAGAAAACATTAAACAGTATTTACGAAAAAGAACAATAAAATAGCAGAAATTAATAAGACAGAAAATAACGATTGATATTGCATTTGGAGTTTTGAAGATCAAAGTTAAGAATCCGGAAGGAAAATTCAGAAGATAGAATTGCGATAGAAGAAACTATTAGCATAGAACTTATGGTTACGTCTTGCCATTTCATATGTAAAAGGTTGATTACTTGCCTTCAATATAGTACTACTCTTAAATTCATAAAATCTAAGTACTATAGAGGAAAGTTAATCAGAACATTTACCGTGGAAGTATTTATCGAAAAGATACAGGGAAGTTATGTTATGACAGTGGAAAAGGGGGTGAAGATGAGATCCCAGATTTTTTTCTTTGGAATTTATATAGACTCTGTAAATATAAAGCAGGAGCACATGGCCGGAGATGGCAACCATATTCAAAGAAAAGTCAAAGGAATAAATGAAACGCCCATCGAATGAAAAAGAATGAAGACGTAGTGTAGCACACATTGATGTCTGCGTTAATACCAGATAAAAAATCCATTTTTGTATAGCCTATTACGCCATATTGAGTGGATTATGGTAATCCATATTTAAAATAGAATATTAGTAACCATGTGGTAGGTAAATAATTCTAAGGTCAAATGCTGCGTTTCTAATCACATAATACAAATTAGTAATTCAAAGAAATTTTCATTTTTAAATAACCTTTTGCCATTGGCTGTCTTTTCATATCACAGGACATCTTAAAATCAGCTAAAAGATTCTACAAATAAAGTTAATCTTATCTTTTTGAAAACACAATTATCTTGAGAAGTTTTCCATTTCTGTCTGAATATAAAAAGAAAACGGTAGCTTCGAAATGTAATATTTAGTGAATTCTCCTTGGTATTTTTTTTTCTTTTGTATCCAAACATTTTGCGAGCGAATTTCATTATTTATGCAAAAATATATTCCAGCACCCAAATACTATCCCTATATTTGCATGAAAATACACTTTTGATTTTGCTGGTCATGGCTGTGTTCTTAAATAATTATGATATTAAATATCTTTAAATGCTAATTTACTCCCCTTCCGGCTATCCATAATTACAACTTACAAACGGAAGAAACCGTTTGATTAAATTAATCAGGAGATTAAATAACAGTTATTTCTATACATCTTTTATGTTATGATATTCTTGCATCTGTTCGACTTTGACACTGATGGACATACGTAACTTTTTTTTGTATCTATTCCTTCTTTCTAATCTTGAGTCAGTGTATTTTAATAAATGTTCCGCCGACGATAAAAATACATTTTCTTTTAATAATTCTGTCAGTACATGACAAAGAAAAATGCCACAGAGGATTCGCCTCAAATATCTGACAAATTAATGGAAGATAAGAATATCCACTGAATTCCATTTTCTCCTTTTCAATTGTTTTCGAGACTAAGGAAAATATTGTCAATGTGGTTTAAGTCAGATTTTTGTATTCTCTCCAAAACAGCATACTGTTGTTTTGTTGTTGCTGCTGCTGCTGTTGTTGTTGTTGTTGTTGTTGCTGTTGTTTCTGTTACTGTCTCAAGAAGATCATATGCCGTAATTTAACGATCAAAATCGGGTCCTGTCATTTCTTCACCTGTCTAAATCGACCAATTGTTTGCAGAATTATCCCTGTCCTAAACAGTGTTATTTTTCTGGCGCCACCAAGTTAAAACCACAGTTCCAGTCTTATCCAGCTATTTTTGGAATTTTATCAACAAAAGGAATAATTTCTACTTTTATAACATGAGATAGAAGGCTCGTGGGAGTCTATGTGAGGAACGTTCTATCTCCTGTTTTGAATATTGATATTTTACCTCCATTTATTTTACTTACTCGACTCCTTTTCCATCTCTGGTACTGTCATGTTGATGATCCAACAATGTATTTATTCTGGATAATAACAATGTCTGGCCTTTTAGATTCACCTGCATTATCATATTGTACGGTTAAGTCAGCGCAGCTTTACTCTCTCATTTCCTCTTACTGCATGTGGTTTATACTCATACTATTTTTCTGCTATCTTCAGTTTCTATTTATCACATACATCCAGTGTGAAATAAGTGTTTTTTCATGCATTATTATTACTATTATTATAGTTATTTTATATGCTTTCCGATTTAGTTTAGTAAAATCCGACAAATAATGTTATAGTATTATGGATTAGATTATTCTTCATAATACTTAATTTTAAAATGGTTTACGCAGTTAACGAATGAGTGTTTGGAAAGTTATCAATGGTATTTCCTATTTAAAAAAAAAAAACTCATGATAACCATGGCTTCTGCACCTGTGAGGTTTAGCAAGTAAATCTTGGTGACCCATTCGTTACTGAGTTTGATCTTCACTGGGTGAGCCATTAACGTAACCTTCAAAGAATTAAACATTTCAATATTCCAAGGGGCATTAAATCTCATATCTGTCTGATTACCAATATAATCTGCATTTGCCACGGAATTACAAAAATTAAGATAATTCATGATACTCATTTGTAACAAATCCACACACCGTCCTTAATAGACATGCCAGGCAGAATATTTTCATTTAGAAAACAAGCATTCAGCTTCAAATAACCTTCCACTACATCTAGTTTTATTCGCTAGTGAGTTTTATCTCCAACGAGCCAACCATTAAATGACCTTATAAGCCCAGTAAATACCTTTGTTAATGCATGCAACATCAAAGAATTAAAGTTTGTGTAACATTTCAATATCCGCAAATAAACCTTCGGCTAGGAGATTTTATATGAAAGAATATAATATTGTCGTGTCGAAAACTAATTGGAAAATAATAAGCTTGCCGTAACAAATAAGGTAATGCGTGAAAGTGAAAGAAATTACTTAATTATCCTGGAATAGCTATTCAGTACCGGAGAATAAATGGATTTATTAGAATTGTTGTTCTTATTTTGGTTTTTATAGTAACACCCATTCAGACGTCGTACCCACTGACCTTATTCAAGTACCTGCCTGCATGATGATTCTCCTGTAAAACAATCCGCGTTTGTTATTTTCTTGTGTTCCAGTGTAATGTCTGTTCATTCCTGGTCAAATACTCCTTCATACTCTTCAATTCTATGCTCCCTCCTCTTTAAAGTTTTACGCGTTGTTGCGGCGGTTTCTCTAGTATGTAAATTCTTACAGAGATATGATGACAGTCAAACGCTCAGTTGGTTTTGAATTCAGATCATACCTTGTTGATTCAAATTTCATGAATGATAACCATTATTTTACGTGCACTCTAGAGGAACGTGTAATGGTAGATTTCCAATTCTAAGCTATGCTGAGTGAATATAACCTTTGGTTCAGTGTTTGCTTTAACTTTTGGTCATCGGTTAAATCCATGTCTCATTCTTCAGCAAGAGTCATAGCGGCCTCTTAATTAACAAAACTAGCCTAAAATGAAATAACTATATGTATCATTTCGTCAGCAGAATCAGGTAATTCTTTGTTCGTGGGTCTCATAAAGTCTTTGTTTAGAAATTTCGGGAATGACATCGAATAACCTAGTTATCTGAAAAATAGAATAAAATGGCTGAAAAACCAAGATGAGGACGGCACTTTGAATAACTAAGTTTACAGTAATGTTGATTAATCATTTCATAAATTAGTACGATAAAATTTAATATTTTTTCTTGAAATTTAATCTTATATCAGTTAAATTTTGTATAATTAATTAATTTATAAGTTAATCTATATTAATCTAATTTATAATCATTTGTGATAATCTGTTTCTTTTAAGCGGCAATTACTTCCACCTATTAGGCTAATCTGAAAGAACGAAGGTCAAATATATTCATTAAATGGCAATTGAAAACTTTAAGAAATATAAATAAATGGATGTTTTCATTAAGCTGTAAATGAGGTTGAATAAAATATTGGAAATACGAGTTAAGAAAATATTGGTTTAGGAAAAATATTGAAATGAGAGTTAGGAAAATTGTAGCGTCAATTTGCAAAAAAGGCGTAGAACCTGCTGACCTGGTAAACAAATCAGCATTCAAAATAAATATGCAAAGAAATTTGTTAAGTTTATGTCATTTTTATGCAAGCTTTCATGGATTCTGATTTTCTTTCTCGAAAAACTAAAGTAGTTCACTGGAGACGCTAAAAAAAGACCAAATTTCCAAAATATAATTAATGACTAGCAATTAATAGTTTTTAAAGAGGTATTACTAGATGCCACTTATCTCATTCCGAATGAATACAGCAAATAAGCAAGCAGAATTGAGAAAATTTAATTTATTAATACTTAAGGGATATCAAAAGTATAATAATAATAATAACAATAATAAGGGATATCAAAAGAATAATAATAAAAATAACAATAGAAGAGTGCTATTATCTGGTTTTGAAATAAACTTTCCACTTCCTTCGAGGTATATGTCACTTCCGGAAATTTTAATGAAATTTATTTAATTATATTTTGCTCTTGCTTTTGCATTATCTCATCACTATCGTCCTATTAATTGATGTGAAGTCGCAACACTAAATTTTTATGTTTTGCTTCGTTGAATTTCAACTTCCATGAATAAATACTGATTTCGTTTGCTATTTTTTGTGTTTCATCATATACATCGTCTTGATATTTAAAAAACTAAATTGTACTGTTGTACTTCTCGTTGCACTTCATACAGATCTGAAGAGATGGGTACTGTTCACTTAAATATTCTCTAACACATCCCTAACTAATCGTACCAATAGAAAACGATCCTGACTTCCCTTACGAGTCCAATGTACTGATAATGACGAGGATGCTATGATGATGAAATAAGTATACGTAGCTGGGATAAGAATGATCTTGAATAGAAAATCAGCATCCTACCAAAATGTTGCAAGAAATATAACTCAAGATAAACCCTTACGAAAACAGAATCTATCATCTGGAATTTGAATGAAAGTAGTGATGGCACGGACCCTGAATCCATCATAAAATTCAGGATTTAAATTTAATAAATACTAAAACGTTCAAATAACTGGGTGTATGGTTAAGTTATAACAAACTGAAAACCGAATAGGATGCGCAAGTGGTACTTACACAACATAGCAAATTTCTAGTAAAAACAAAGCATTAACATGAAAACTCGACTCTGGTTCTTAAATAGCAGGAACTATAATAAGCATGTTAAGTATGGTACAAACCCCGTTTAGAAATATCTAAACTATCAACTGTACACAATTGCTTTCTCAGATCAATTCAAGCAAGGGAATCATGTGGGTCCTGTCAAAGACCACACTTCATCAAACCTGGTTGACTAACTCTATAGGATTACAAACAAAGAACTGTACTAGATCATAGAAACGACATCACTTGAGGACTTTCAGCACAACTAAAATAGACAGCATATGTATAATAAAAATGACATGATCAAAATGTTGACATTCCATATTAATTCAAATAAAAGGTTAATAGGAAACTGTCGCTAATATTGTAAAGAGCGATAACTGCTACTGGACTTGAGGAAATTAGTTTCCTGAGAAACTGGTTTAAGTAAATGATTTTATAAATTTCAACCAACAGCAGTGATGGTTGTTTGGTTAATGAATGCCGAATGTTTCCTCATAAGTAAACAGCTAATATTGCTATTAGTATGTCCATTGTCTTTATAAAGGGATTCGTTCTCACAACTTAATCATATAATCTAACTTTTCAGTTATAATCCAAGTCAGTACAGATGATACTTAAACGTTGTTTTATCTGCGTCATATTCCTATATGTGTGGAACTCACTCTCTGATGGTTGAACTCGCTACACTAGTATTTGATAATAGTTTTCTATGCCCAGCGCCATAACGAGCATTCTTCTTCTGAAGTATCCAATCATAATTCTTAGCGTATGAAACAGTATTCATCCCTCCAGGGAAAGTGATGGATTTAGTAGCTGGATAAGAATGTCTTTCACTAGTTACTGTTATTTCATTTAATTCTTTTTTTTTTTTTTTTTTTTTTTGGCGGGGAACTGAAAAAGTTTGACACCAGAATGAGGATGGATATCAGGTTCTTGATCGATCTGTCTGGTCTGATAATGTCAGTGTGGGAACATGGTTGTATGGATGCATTTCCAAGGTATTTCTTCGTCTGTAAACAAATGTAATTTAATTTTGCATTCCGCTAATGAATGGATAATTAAACATTCTGGCGCGTTAGACAATTTTATTTCAATAATACAAATTACCTTAATGAGGTTGAAGACGAGAATTTATACATATTTATGCAAATTAAGGCTGTCATAAATGTGTCTGTTCAGTTGTTTTGTAGATAGTAAATATTTTTAACTTCTAGCCAAATTATTATTTTCACCAGTTCACAAAACACGGGGGCTTGGTTCCTATGTATTGAATGAATAATAACTACAATCGATTGAATCCTTCTGTCTCCATAATCAGAAACTATTTTAGTATACCATTCTGTTATAATTTCTCTGTATTTCGAAATAAAAGTGATCATTTTAGATAATTAAAAACAATTTCTATAATTATTTTTAGTGATTAACGGATTGCATGTTTTGTTGCGATGCCAGAAATTCGGATAATGATTTCAAGAGAAGCAAAAATGCATGAAATGGAATATTGATATTGCCAATGGTAATATTAGATGTTACTTTATAAGGAAACATCCGGCATTCATTAAACAAGCAGCGAGTACTACTCGAGTTATGCTATATTCTTTCCCAGGCCGATGGCTTGGGATCAAAATGTAGTATTTGTTAATATCTGTTATTCAGGCAGATAGAGAAACTATACTTTATCTAGCAATTGTATTCCTGTCTTCGGACAGAATACAATAAATGAATGTGGGATACGTGACCCCGAAGATTTCAACCTTTCGGCAGCACTTCCCTTATTGCACTAAAGAGGGAGAGTCAGTGGAATATCGGCCCAAACTTGACGTTGGTTGCGAGGAATTCGACTATTTTTGGTCGTACTCCAGGGACATACGCTTGAGCGTCACACTTTAAACAAGTCTTGTGCCACATTCCGTCACTACGGGTGGGTGAATAATAAATAATTGGCTATTATCGGTTCTGTTCATCTGCAGTAGTAATTATAATATAATGTGTGTTTTTAGAAGGAAATATTCGGCATTCATTGATCGAGTAACCACTTTCGGTTGAAATATATGAAAAATTCCCTTACAACAGTTCTACAGGAAAATATGTTCCTCAAGTCCAGTAAATGTTATTGTCATTTGTAGCATTTATGGGGGATTTTTTCATAACATTTTAAAAATTTTCCGAGAAAATCTATATCACCATTCTATTATTATTATCTCCTTGAGTTTAATCCATTACAGTTTTGACTCATGTTGAAAAATCTCAAGTGATGCACCTACATACATAGGGTTGGAGAAGACTCGTCCTATATAAGATCTAAAGGCCTTCATTGAACCTATGTCATGTTAACTCTTGAGAAAACAGCTAGCACTCCGGAATTTCCCAGAAACATCTGACTACAAATAAATCACTTTACTTGTAAAATATGCTGTTACAGAATCGACCGAACATCTCCCTCCTTCATTCTGTTAATATCTATCTGTTTATCTCACTCTGTTAATATCTATCTATCTATCTATCTATCTATCTATCTATCTATCTATCTATCTATCTATCTATCTAATTCTGGTAATATTTATGTTGATATTCGTCAATACAATTATTTTAATATCTTTCTTTCTCTCTCTCTCGCTATATATATATATATATATATATATATATATATATATATATATATATATATATATATATATTTGTATATATATCCCATTATGTTAGTATCTCTCTTTCTTTGTTTATCTAATTCTGCTAATTTCTTTCTTTCTTTCTTTCTCATTCTGTTAATATCTATTTACATATCTATCTCTTTATCTCTCTAGCATGACTAATTTATTATTCGATTGATATGACAATTGTGTGACTGCTTATAGAACATGGGTTCAGTGTTTGTTGTCAGACGAACAGACAGAATTTCCAATGCCAATATTAAAGTCACGTTGGTCCACTGCAATTTGAAGATTGCCCCAACACTCTATTCCTACTCTATGATTAGTCAATTTGCCTGTGTACGTAATGGTGTGTGTGTAAATGTTTCCATTTAAAAACCTGCATAAAATATTTTATTTATTCCTTTGTTTTTAGTTTTCGTTTTAAAAGGACACTAGAAAAAGAAACGTCTGAACTAACGAAAAAAAATGGATTACCCACAGGATCTGTTTAACTGTAACGGCCTTAACATTTGTCGTAGTGCTGTCTGAACAACTGTCTCTGGAATTTTCCGTTTTCCTTCTTTATTGGCATCTTTTGAATCTTCCTATCCGACCTTCACTTTCATGAAGAAAACAAATCAATCGTTTTCAATAACGTTTTCTTTCCAAACGGTATCTCATTCTCAAGAATCGACAGGCTTCAGAATAATTTATTCTTTAAAGGAGGCCATATTTGTTGCCCATTTTGGGAAAGAATAATATTTTTAAGGTAAATATAAACCTATCTCCCAACCATATGAATACAGGAATGTATGAAACCTGATGAGTATACTTTGATATATTTACATTTCAAAAAAGCAATTTAGCTGTCACCATGTTTGAGGTAAATGTGTACAACATAAGTTAAAATAAAATATTAATTACGACCGACTTTTCTATTAGGTTGGTGCAAAAATAATGACGTAATAATGTCGTTTTTGACGTATTTCTGACGTCAAAAAACGACATTATTACGTCATTATTTTTGCACCAACCTAATATTAAGAATATTAAGCAAATATGAAATAATAATTGTTATCACTTGTGAATTGCCATGGATTCTTGAGAAAGACGTTTAATGTTGTCTTTTCTACGGTTTAGAAGTCAGAGGTTTCCTACCCTTAGATCGGTTACTACATGAGGTTAAAAAATATATTCTACTATTTAACCCGCGTCAAAGGAGAGAAGAGATAGATCTACGTCTTCTCCAAGGGTACTTATATGAAAATGAACACAAATGACTGGAATTAAAACTCGCTTCGACGATATTACTTTTCACGCTGATAACCGTATGCCACCAGTAGCTAACATTTCAGGCACACTGGGTTGTATATTAATATTTTTATTTTATTATTTAAACTAGGTTCCTCGACTAGTCTCGGCCAACATGGGTATCATCAGGAGAAAAATACCTGCTTGTTAGTAGCAGTGAACTACTAGAGTGAATGACTGTATCTGAAGAAAGTGAGCTTTGTAGTTTTCATTTGTTTTTTATCGTTAAATTTGCTCAGTCCTTGTATTGGTTAAACGTTGTCTTTCAAGTTTGTTTTTTAATAGAAGCTTGGAGATTCGTGTGTCTCAGAATTCCCTTCTTAGTCATTTTGACAGCTTTATTGGTTGCTGAGAAGTGGTTGAATGTGTTAAGTGTATGTTATCTTTAGGAGCGTGTGTGTGTGTATGTATATTTGTGTGAGTGTGTGTATGTGGGAGACCTCAACACCTCTGCAAGTATTTCTGTCTAGTATAGTTGAGAAATATGGGTGTGGGCTGATCTATGGGATTATATATTATTTCTATCTGTGTTGTTTAGTAAGCGGTCTAGTCAGCCTGGGCAAAGTGTTTTGAGTTGCAAAATCCATTTGTCTTCATGTTACTCTCGTATTTTTCTAAGTTTAATTGTTGTGTCTATTTCTATTTTTTCAATAATAGTGAATTTTGCATGACTATTGAAATCATGTTTTCCTAGGCGGAAATGTCCTTCTACAGGTAAAAATGTGTGTGTATTTGTATGTGTGTGCGTGTGTAAATATAAATGTGGACATAAGTGTAGACTTAATCGCAATAAATTTGTCTCTGCCAGGATAGCTTGATTGAAACCGTCTCACTTCAGACTGGTTTTGAATGCAGAATTGTCTTTTTCCTAGTGTGGTTGCCTTAGCTTGGTTTAAGCAGTCCAATCTGCCCTTCTAATTAACCAGTTGGTGGAGGAAAATGATTTCTTGCCTTTTGAAACGGAATTAAACAGAAACGAGCGGAATTTAACTTGACACAGCACATACATTTCAGCGGCGATAATTATTCCATTAAATATCTTCTAAAGATTTCATTTAATACATTACTTAAAATCGTCACAATTTTATATTTTTAATTTTGCATATGTCCTTTGTTTTTTTTTATTTTTATTTTGTCGACTACGCAACAGAGAAGGGTTAGTTGGGAAATGTCTGTGAGGAAAAGAGCACCATGACACAATTCACTCCGCCAGAAATTTAGAAAAGCATGCTGTACTGCTTAGCCTTCGCGAAGGAAGCTCCAATACGAACGTTTCAATGTGTTTGAGTGTCAATTTGAGGGTAGTGCAGAGTATTCGGAAAGAGTGTTTGGTGTGATCACTAGTGATGACGACGTGATGCCACCATTCATCTTTCCACTGCGCCTTATACTCAACACGGAGGGCGATGTCAGGTGGTTTGAGGAGGTAGTGCCGTCCTGGGTCAGAGGGTAGCTGCTGGAAGAACTTACTCTGACGACATTACTCTGCACCATGTTACACAAGAAGGATAACCCAGTCATGGCGGTCAGGTAAGATTACTCCTTACATTTGGCCACCTAATTCAACAGATTTCAACCCACTTGATTATTATATGTGTGGTGCAGTTGAGCAAGAGATCAACAAAACTTCGTGCGACACAAAGCTGAACTGAAAGCAAGGATTATGGTAGCATTCACCAACTTAAACAAGGAGATCGTTCATAAGATTTGCAAAATTCACCGATTCCGAAATTTTCCGGGGCCGTGGTAGAAACCAAATGCCACTAAGTTATAAATGCCTTCAGGTAGAGAAACTAATTCCTCGCAGTCTCTGATTGAGTGTATTCACATGTGTTATGATGTGACTCTAAAGTCATTTTGGCCAGCTTATTCTTCAAACATGAAACAAAAACCCTCTTGACTCCATTACCATGACACTCACTGTCTACTCTCGCTCATGACGAGAGATGGATAGAGCGTCAGTCCAAAGATCTAGGGCAAATGGAAGATAGTTTATTTTGTTGTTTTGTTTCAACTTAATTCAGCCATAAAGAAAATGCTTAAATAGACAAAGTCAATCACAGAATATAGACAATATGTGTTAGGCATTTACTGGAGAAATGGTTCACTATGTATTTTGTTGTTTTATTGTTCATTCCTTTCATTATTAGACCCAGAGCTCAAAACTTAACAGGAATACTTTTAACAATCTTTAAGTGTCACATCTTTTTCTTTTGCCATCTACAGATCTTTGTATTGTCTTACTTTTTCAAAACTATCGAAATTTTGATAAGTTTATTATATTATATACTATTATGTATGCTTCAAGTTAGATGATGCTGTAAACACTGGTTTTCGTTTGATCATAGAAGTTAAGCAGTATCGAGCTCAATCAGTATTTAGATGCGAGAGCACATAGGAACACTGGGTACTGTAAGCAACCTTCTAAATCTGAAATATGTTTTAGTTATAAATAACCTACAAAGAGTCAATAAAGCCTAAAATTCACTATATATATATATATATATATATATATATATATATATATATATATATATATATATATATATATATATATATACATATATATACTTCTCGTAGGTTGAGCAATTTGGAAGAAAGGGAGTGTGTCTGCTAATTAATACTGAAATCAACTTGCTATGAATTGAGAACTTTGGTAGTTGGTAATGCGTGTATCTCGTGTTAAAATTTATTTTTTCTACCGCTTGTGCAGGCGACCTCAGAATGAGAGTCTCCGACTGATGTCAAATCGACCGGGTTTCCCTCCCGGCTTGAAGCAATCACCTGTCTAGCCACGCTCATGTTCTGCAAAACTGCCTGTCTGTGGATGACTACACGCCCATATATACATAAATATATAGTTATATATAGTTACAGTATATTATATCCTTATGCTTTATATATTACAGATACCGTTATTATACATCGATGTCTACCTCATTGTTTCTTTTGCTGCCTGTCAGATTCTGTAATGTTCGGTATCCGAGAAGATTATTCAATTTGTGAGGGTGAATTGCTTTTATTTTCACTGTGCTTCATAGGGAACAATATGATATTTCTGAGTTAAGACTGTCAGAAATCCTATCGTCTATATAAACCCGGCGATGTAATTGTCTAGCTTTAAGCCTAATAATATGGTTTTCTTTTATTCCCCTAATCAAATGCTTTAATAATTTTATACTTAGTTTTAAGGAAAGCGGCTGAATAGAAATTCTAAAATATTGACGCTATTAGAAATAAATTACAATATAATGATGAGAAAAAATAATTAATTATTCATTGCACCGAGAAAAACGCGACAAGACCGAAGAGTTGTAAGCTATCCTAAAAAAAACTACTTTTATAATAGCATCGTTTCATTACGTAGTATTGAAATATATGCACATATACACGCACATTTGTGAGTAAACATAACATAATAATAAGCATCATATGTGTTGTCATATATTTCGATATAATAATTATTGTACATGTAACATTCTATTCGTAGATGCATGTATACAGGGGCTAAACAATTATGTGCGTATGACATATTGCTATTTGCTATACATTGTATTTGGCATAGCCCTTTTTATTGATAAAGACTTCTAACATAATACAATTATCTGTTAGACAACTAGCAAATTGAGTAGAGTGAAAAATAATATAAAAAATGTCTACACAAACGAATTCACTATATAGACCTATGCAAATGACAGTAAGATTCCTTTCATAGGGAATAAAGAAATGAAAAACGAAAAAGAAATCATCAGGTCACAAAGCAAAATATAGAATCACCAATTTGCAACAACATATCTACATACAATTATTTTTTTCTCTCTCCAAAGCCTGTAAATTGACGAAAACGAATATGCCCTCTTCAATTAATTACAATAGATACAAATAAAACTAAAAACAAAAATACATTGTTCTTTTATTTCGTCCTTAAAGTGCTATTTTGTATATGATTAATAAGAAGAGTAGGCATAAACTCATAGGTTTATTACGTTTCGTCAATGTGGCGACAACTCTGCAGAAATAGAATCGCACAAGGACAAGTTTACTTAGCAGACCAGCCTTCACGAGCTCAATGAATACGCCGAGAAAGAGGAGATAAGACATTACATTATTCATATTTGTGCTATTTTCCCCGTCTTTGTCGTTATTATCACAACTTCCTGATGTGTATATCGATCTGCTTAACCTCCACGTAATTCCAAACGGAACTGTCTATTTAATCGAGGGGAGTGTAAGACTTCTCATTTCACTGTCTTTGTCTAGAGATATCTTGTCTAGTTCTTATTTATAGTAACGCACTTCCAAGTATACACTGCCCAGCCCAGGGATTGAACTAATAACCATTATGTCACGCAAATGCAGGCACCAACTCTTTAATATACGGGGCCATTATCCTGTAGGACCAGTTGTTGTATTCTGGTACACTTTCATGTCTTTTACTCTGTCATTACATTTATATCTTGGCCAGGCGACTCACGTATATGTTTTCTCACCGGATTTATTCAAACTACATCAAGAGACGATCCAATGTGAACTAACAGTCTTACAGTATTTTTCTTGTGTATAGTACGATACATGTTTGAAAGAAAAGTAAAGGCAAAAATCGGCGGGGGGGCGTATTTTACAAAAAAGTTTTTCAGAAATGGTTACTCAGCTTCAAAAAAGTTTATTTGAAAAAATAATTTTGTAAATACATTCATGTAGCACAATAGATAATGGAAGACAAAATAGGCTGCCGTTGGTAAAAATTGGTTACAAAAGGTATTTGATATGTCGGCAATATTTTCTCTTTGGGAATCAACATAATGTTTAAAATTAGAACAGATTTTCTCTCAAGATAAAGTTTGTTTATATTTTCATTTTCTTATTTATTTTTAGAGTTTTCCTCCTACTTCATGAAAAACAATATTTTTTTTTATTTTCATAATTTATTAATTTATAGAAATATAATAATGTCATATCAAAGAGAAAAAAGTAGGCTAGATTAACATATTATAATACATTACCGGACATATTTAATAAGCACCTTTTCCCGAAAATAAGTTTTGAAACGGAAATTAGGAGGAGAAGCACGCAACGGATAAGCATCCGGTTAAGTTATATCCTTTAATATCGTGAAAAATGAAATATTTTAGGGAAATGTATGCACGACATTGAAAATTTTCATCGATAATATTTGTACAACTTTGAAAAGAAATTCCATAGTAATGGCTGTACTACGGCCTCGTATTATACTCAAGGTTATAATTTATTGGTTCCTTGTTTTTACCTTCAGAAACACGGGGTTGTATGATAGACCAGAAAATACAGCATCATGATTTATTATCGGCGAGCATAATCTTAACAACTTCAAATACACAGATGGAAATATGTTGATGGCAGATTCAGAAACTAAACTAAAATTACTAAATTAAACAAGGTAATAACAGAAATCAAAACCAAAAAAACTAACCGTTAAATGACAGCCTGCTTGGTTTTCAACTGCAGAGACATCCCAAAGATGTCAAATTCATGGAGGTATTTATTGATGTCTTATAATAACAAAAGTCGGTAAATGTGACGAGGAAATACGAAGACGTTTACGAATAGTGAAATATACCTTCCAGAAATATTAAACTTAAAATGTCCAACGAAACAACTAAAAGAGTATTATAATATATAATTTCTATTATGACAGTAAATCCTCAGAGATGAAGAGATACCAAGCAACAGAGATGCGGTTCAAATACTAAGAACAACGGGGACAGAACATGTGAACAATTAGGAAGTGTTAAGAAAGATATGATCAACAAGAAAATATATATTTAATATCGGAAAGAGACAGGTGACAAATACATGATATATGTATAAACATCTAATACAGATTTTAAGAAATTTAGTATTCATCAATAAAACGTCTGAAAGTGAAGTGCCATAGTCGTCCATGTTCTGAGAGAACATGGTTGATAAAAGCATAAAAATTCATGTATATGAATCAAATACAATATTTACCGTGTGCGATGGGTAAATTGTCGCCATTTTATATTTTTAATTTTGCCTATCAGCGTTGTCGTTTTTTATTTTATCGACTGAACAGGAAAATAAGGTTAGTTGTGTATCGTCTGTGAGAAAAAGAAAATCATGACGCAATTCCCTCCGCTGCTTGGCATTCGCACCAGAAACTCCAATACGAACATTTCATAGTGTTTTTGTGTCAAGTGCAGATAATTCAGAAAGAGTTGGACGATTTTAATGATGATTATAAAGGCATGGAGACTGGAAAAATTCTCTCTAATCGTTCTGAGAAAAAAAGAACTCTGGAATTTGTTGATGTGGGCCTCAGACTCAACAAAGAGGCGTACATCAAGTGCCTCGACCAAGTTGTGATGGCTTGGGTCAATAGGGTGGCTGATGGAAAACTTGCAACAGGACTCTGCCCCATGCCGCACAAACAGGAGAACCCTGTCATAACTGTCAGACAGTTTCTACGACCACACCCCTCCTTACATCCGGCCAACTAATTCCACAAACTTGATTATTATGTGTAGGACGAAATTGAGCGAGAGACCAACAAAATTCCTTGTAACACCAAAGATAAACTGAAGGCAAGGATTACGGCAGCATTCACCAACTTTAGCAAGGAGAACGAACAGAAGAATTTCAGGAGATTTCGAATTCGTCTGGAGACCTTGGTTGAAGGCAATGTCGATTTTATTGAATACATTTACTCTTTAGTATTTAAAGGTATTTTGGGTAATTTTTGAAAATATATTTTGTTAAAATGAGATTTCCTTTTATTTTATTTTTACGTAAATTAGACAAAAAATTATCTATCGCATGCTGCATAGTCTGACGATTGTCTTCATTTCTGTTGTTGCCACCATAACGTTTCGGCCATTGTACCCAGCGAACGACCTTGGGTCTATGTCGATATGGGTAGCCTACAAGGAATGATATCCGGAGAGCTCAATGTAAAATGCAGAGAATATATGTTTGAATAAAAACAGACCACGTTAAGGCTCCATGTAATAAATTATTTCACCATAACCCCTTTAACAGGGCTCTGGGTCATCAGACTTTACTTCCTAAAATTGAAATGAAAAATGAAAAATGAAAAGAAATTCACACATTTTTGACGGACCTCATCAAGTATACGTAAAATTAACGAAGTGAGGGAGTGAGGTGGGAAAGAGGATATGAATGTGCCATATGTATCATTTCAAATTCTTATTTTTAATTTTTAACTCCAATGTGTCGGCTAGATGTTTAACCTCCTTTAACTTTAACCTCCCAAACATGCCCGTTAAAGTAACGCGAATTAACAGCATCTAAAAAAATTGAAAGAAAAACTGTCCCCGTGAAAGTAGTGTAGCTTCTTCCTTTAAAGTCTGTCTCCACCCTCCACCCCTTAGCCATCTATATCTTGAGACTAGGCACAATAAATTCGAACAACATCCAGCCGTAGTAAACAAAAGGGATTTGTAGTAAACAAATGGGATTTCTTTAGGTCTCTTATTTAATAATTTGTTTTGCTCTGGGAAGATAATTAATGGTATTTATTCTTCCAATTTTTGGATTGATTCCTGTGGTCTGTTCTGTTATTTTGGTGGGTGACAGTTTAAAAATCGAAAATTGAAAAGAATAAATAAAAATAAATAAAATAACAAACAAAACAAAAAAAAAAATTGAATCCGATTTTTTCTTGTCGATAACTCCAAAACGGTAGGTTTTACCATAATTTTATTGTCATTGCGAGTTCAGCATGTAAATTTGCGCGGAAATATGACTGAAATATGATGATTTTGGAAAATGTTAATAAATATTTAACTCGGGGATTAGAAAGCAAATTTATCATATATATAAATTTGCTTTTTAATAAACAAACACACATACATATACATATATATATATATATATATATATATATATATATATATATATATATATATATATATATACAATATATATACAAATGAGAGAAGGAACAGGTGTAAAATACAACTGTTTGTAGAATTTACTTAGTTTAATTTAACTTTGTTGGTTAAGAAAGTCATAAACACAAGTCAGTTTTTAATTGTGACCTCATATTTACTCCACACCATCCTTTAACTTTCGAAAAAGAGGTAACATGTGTGCGTGTACATGAGAAAAAAGAAAGACGAAAATGGCATAAGAGAGAGAAAGATAGGAATGACAAAAAACAAATATTTTAGGTCATAAGGACGATAATCGACAATGAAAGAATAAAGAATGGCAAAATATATGAACGTTAGAAAAAGCGGAGAGAAAAAGAATGAGTAAAAGAAAATGATTTGATGTGTGATTTAGGTAAAATAGAATGGAAATAGTTTATGAGATGAATTATGATACAAGATAGTGACAGAATGTTATATTAAAAATGATAAAAAGAAAGAAAGGAATATAGGAAGAAGTTAGAAAGACAGCGATAACAATAAAAGAAAGAATGAAGAAAATTGGAGAGAACCAAAGAGAAGAAACAAAAAGGTCTACAGAAATAAAGAAAGAAAGAAAGAAAGAAAGAAAGAAAGAAATAATATAAACATATAAAGAAAGAAAGAAAACAGGCCCAGAAAGAATAAATGAAAGAAGCAGACAGAAATAAAGACAGAAAAAGTGGAGGACATAAGAAAAAATGGAAGACAGAAAGACGAAAGAAAGAGATCAGCAATAAGAAGGAAGGAAAATATCAAAATCAATATATATATATATATATATATATATATATATATATATATATATATATATATATATCCTAGAGGCAAAACCAGAAATCAGTTTCTATGAAGACAAAATTTTGGTCGAGTTATATTTGAATACTGGAATGTTTGCCTATTCGCAATGAAGGACGTTATCGCTGTTTCTTTTTTTGGGGGGTTGTTTTGTTTTTTGGGCGTTTTTTTGCCTTTAGCGAACGAAATGATTGTCCTTTGTTTTTTACAAAATTCGCTTTTTTATTACTTTTTTGTTGCATATTTTCCTTACTTGAACTGCCTTACCATCCTGCAATGTCATATCCTCTTTCTATTGTTCTTTTTCCTAATTTTCTCATTCTTAATTATTTCTTATATATTTAATTTTTCCATTACTCAGCTTTAAGAATTTACAATATTTAATCCACCTTGTTTGCCACGGCAAAGGGTCAAATAAAAGTGGGACTCTTTTAGACCCTAAAATGGGCGTTGCTCTTTGGCAATTAATCTTGGAAATCATCGAGTGCTAACTGCTGATGAAAATGCAAATGTGATCATCTGAAATGGCAACTATTAATTTTCCATGCATAGCTTAGATGTGTCACAAGGCCGAAAGTAGGGGGAACACAGTGAGAATCAAATTCACTACTCATTCTCTATTGTTCTAGCGTGACACGCTTACTAACCATTACACCACCTTGAGGTGCCCCATCTGAAATGACAACTATGAGTATAACGCTAGTGCACGTAAATTAAGCATAGGAAATTGAGTGTATAAATTATTGCTTAACAATTCAACTCTTTGTTATCAATCATTCCGGCCTAAAAAGATATTTTACAGATAAAACTTGCATCAATGCAGGAAAAAATTGGATTCACTTTTTTCCGAGGCAAACAGAATTACGGTGAAATGAATATAAAGAGCAGCGGGATTAGAAATCTGTTCAATGATTTCATTTGTTATGCTGATAACCATTGTCATATCCGAAAACCTAATCCAATAATAATGCCACAAAAAGTGTCTTTTCTTCATTGTATTAAGTTTCTTTTCTCGTTTATTTTATTTATTTTTCTCTCTTCATGGAATTCACTTCCGTAGATTTCCTGACACAATTTTCTCCAGAGCCACTTCCGTCTCATGAAATCTTCCGTACTTTTACTGAAACATTTTCTTTATTTTTTTCTTTCTTTCTACCTTACTTTCTACCTTTTTGTTTCATTTGTTCTCTCTTACTTCGCAATTTCTGAAAAAGATGTTAATTTGGATTTGTTATTATTTCATTCTTTTCTATTTAATTTTCTTAATTTACGATGGCGTTTCGTACTTTCTCGTGTTGATTTTAACTACCTTTTCTTTTTCTGTTACTTTTTTGGCATCTACGTGTTTCGTTCATTTTGGGATTTATCATTTTCTTTCTTTCTTTTTGGCATTTACGTTTTTCTTTCTTTCTTTTTGGCATCTACCTTTTTTCTTTCTATCTATTTTTCTTTCTTTGCGTCTACCATTTTGTTTCTATCTTTCTTTCGCTTTACTTTTTAACATTGCAATTTCCGTAAAACCATATGTGTACATTTTGATGTAATTTCTTTCAATTTTTCTCATTAAATTATGATTCCATATTTTCTTTCATCCTTTCTTTTTTTCCGTCAGACCCGATGGCCGAACAGGTTTTAAAAGAAATAATAAAAAGACAGAATTTACTAAAACCCAGAAACGAGAGAAAATTGTGGGGAGTTGTGATTGCCAGCATCCTGAAGAGCCACATCACATAGAAGAGGATATCATTCTTTCTTACTTTTTCTTTCTTTTTTCTTTCTTTCCTTCTTTTTTTTCTTTCTTTCATTCTTACTTGACAATTTCACTTCTGAACACAGTTCTCTTCAATTTCTCGCTTACTCCGTTATTGATTCTTACCCTAAGTTTTGCAAATTCCAAAATTAATATCTCTTGTTTCGAAGTAAATGACCGTACACCGATCTAAGACAGGGCACTTGACCTATAACCCACCTTTCATTTCTCATCCATCTCTTCTTCTTTCTTTGCAGAAAACTTCAATATTTTTCTTCAATAAATTTTCCCATGTACCCTTCAAGAATTCTTCCGATTACTTTTATGATTGCATAGAGTTTAGAGTTGATGTACAGTTTTCTTACAAGGCCAACGGGCAAAATAGCAGTATTAAATATTGTTTTTATTCTGAACTAAAAACAAATGTCAGATTTCAATATATAAAATGAAAATATAATTTACATCAGACACATAAGAAAATAGATTTAGGAAACATAAAGTAGAATACTTCTTTATACTTATCTATTCGGTTATAATGTTTTATAGATTTTTTTTTATTGTAAAACCAAGTTGTGAGAATTTTTGTCACTAACTCTAAACATTCAGACATCATTGCAAATGAACTCAGTTGGTGAACATTTACTTCGTTTTACTTTGGAAAAACCCAGGAAATATTCAGCAGACACAATGTTCCCTTAACGAGATTCTCGTAGATCCATTTATTCGCATGCAAGCGGAGACTATAAGGAAGTTGGAGGGACTACATATGCACAGATGAAAGGTAAATTAGATTCAACATTAATGGAATCATAGATCTTTAGACAATTGGCAATTTCCAGGTATTTGAAGCCTTTAATTAAGCGATTATAAATCCATAATAATTACAATCTACAAAATATTGTATGGCTTTAAATTACCTGAAAAGGATTGATTAACCATAGAAAACTAATCAAACAAGCAATTTTCTACAATTGTTTAATCTACAAAGCAGCTGGTAAATGCTAAACGAATTTTCGGGTTTTATATTGACTTATCAATCAATTATTTCAGTTTAAGCTGATTCAAGATTTTTATGATTTAAATAGACGAAGGAATTCCCTGAAATCTTAAAAACTCACATTAATCGAATTCCTTACAAAGAAATCTGAAAATTCGTGAATTTCTAGTATTGTTATGCACAAAATAAGTTCTATATGACGGGGTCCATATTAGGACATGGTCGATCATAGATCTCTAAGAAATCTTATCCCTTGTGAAGCTTAGAATTTGTTCCTTTGCTGAGCCTACCGTCCCACTATCCATCCATACAAGCGCGTTGCCTTCGTCTATCACTTTTGGCCTTATTATGCTCGGTTAAGTTTCTCAAGCACTTCTTCCTCATCACGTGTACAGAAAAATTCTAGCGGGGAAAAGATGCATAAGCCGATTTAAATGGATGTTTATATATATATATGTGTGCGTGTGTGTGTGTGTGTGTATGTGTGTGTATATGTGTGTGTATATATATGTGTGTGTATATACATGTATATATATATATATATATATATATATATATATATATATATATATATATATATTTGAAAATGGGATAGAGAGAGAGGCATGTTTTTGAATCGTTCGAAGTGAAGTAATACCTTCACTTGATTATGAATGAAGGAACAATTTATTATTAGGTATGTCCAATAGTTTTCGAGTGATATTTTCTGGAGAAGTGAACGTATTCTCTCCCGCATTCTGATTTAAGTTAAAACAACATTTGCACACATAATACATTAAAAATTTCATTTGGGTATAAATGCTGGCTTAACATTAACTTAAATACTTGTTTATTTCATATAAAAAATGAAATGTACATAATTCAACGAATTTAATTGCACAGTAATCAACATCAGTAGCTATTATAACTGAATATAAAAAAGAAATAATTTTTGTGCATAGACATATTTTTTTGTTTTACAGTTCAGGAATTCGCCCCAAGACAGAAACAAAGCTATTAAAAATATTATAAAATGTTTGAAAACAGAAAAACTAACTCTTTTGTGGCATTAAATATCGAATTTCCATTAATGCCTCAGAATGCAATTTTCTGTGAAAAAAAGTCTCTTTGCTGATCAATGATCATTTCAGTGATCACAAACCTTCAAACACTGATCGCAATGAATCTGGCACCTTACGTTCGCCTAAACTCGTGAATCGCCTCGAAATGCAGGAGTGCCATAAAGAGGTTCTCAACAAAGCAGAGGAATATTTTGTTTCCGGGTATATTTACCGGTTTGATTTCGAAAAACAAAAAAATATATATTCGGCCGTAGACTAACACCCACGCACATATGTATGTACATGTGCAAGTACGTGTATGTATGTGTGCATGCATGCATGCATGTATATATTTATATACTTGGTCAAGTTTACCCAAATAGGATAGGCCTAAAAATCATAAAAAGAAGCTATGTACATATAGACATAATTAACTAAACTAGACTATATATATATATATATATATATATATATATATATATATATATATATATATATATATATATATATTAAATAAATCCCAAATATATCAAACGTGGAAAGACGTGCCTTATTAACAAAATATTCTAAATGGTTTGTTCCTAATCAATTTAGCCAATGTCGACTTCAGTTTAGCTACTAAAGTAGTGATTTTCCAAGCGTAGCTTAGATGTCACACAAGGCCAAAAGTATGAGCATCCAGTAAGGCTCTAACTCACTACTCAGACAAGCTCGCTAACAATTACACCGATTCGAGGTGTCATCTTTAACTAGTAAAGTAACAATACTTTATGGTTAGAAACTTTGGACGACATATATTTATAAATGTATGTATACATTAATATGCACAGATATACGCTTATGTAGACAAGGCAGCGAAAGAAATCAATGGACAATGAAGCAGTTATTTAGCAAATATTTTAAAATAAATACAAATGAATATATGTGCTTAAAATATGACTGAATAAAAAAGTGTAAGTTTTCTGATGTGGTATAAATGTCGGAATTATCAATTTTCTGTGTAAGCGGACATGTTTATTTTAACAGAAAAATGGTTATTCTGTTGCTTATGTACAGAATAATTATTTATAACAGTCAAAAGATGAAAGATGCTGTCGAAACCTTGCGTGCAGATATTACAAATTAAAGGTTTACAGCAGAGCACTATTTTTAGATACCAGAAATTCGAGACAGAGTTTATGTGAGAGAAATGGTAATCCCTCTATCTGAAACTAACCTTTAAGATAAGGGATATTCGATCACTGTTTTTTGGTGCATCTTCTGGACTCTTAAATCCTTTTAACGGACACATAAATAGTCCCAGTTATCGGGAAATTGTAAAAGATTAATATTTATTTATGAAGGAAATCTCTCGTGATTTGACAGAGTTTGATACAATTTGATTATTTGCTTTCTGAGCTGAGTGTAAATATAATTTCTCATAATTTCAGAGCGGCCAATAAGAATATATTTGCATTCGTGACTACATTCTTATATTTATTTCTGCCACAGTGCTAGAATATGACATATGGACAGTTATGCGTAGATATTACCTAGTGCCCGCATCAATTCCGAATATGTGTGTGTAAGTGATAAGGAGAGATAGATAGATAGATAGATAGACAGAGAAAGAGAGAGAGAGAGAGAGAGAGAGAGCGAACGTGTATGTCTATATGTGTGTGATTTTAAGCGTGAATCCTGTAGTTTTTGAAAGGATAATATTTTCGTGAACTGGCGTTACACAAACGGGAAAATATTTAAGAAATGATAGAAGCCACATCACTACAGGCCTTTCACCATTAGTAAATAATTGAGATGTATAGCACTAGTGACTCGAATATAAAATAATGGCATAATCAAGATATTGATTTTCCACACTACTTCAAACAAAAGGTTAGGAAGGAAGTCGCCATCAATACTAGAAAGACCGACAACAGTTGACTTGAGAAACCTATTAAAATTCAATCGACAGTAGTACTGAATAATTTTCGGTCAGTGAATGCTTAATGTTTCCTTATAAGGAAATGGCTAATATCTCCCTCGCTCTCTCTTCATCTCTTTATTTCTCTCTCTCCCTCTCTCTCTCTATATATATATTCGTGGGAACACATTTACTCTGTTCTATACTATAGACGTCGTGCGCTCTGTTACTTACAACCAATATTTGCAATCGATTTTCCGACCATTGTTTCCAATATAGACACATTAACGACGGGTCACGTCCAACATATGTAGTAATTGTTTAAAATGACTGTACAACGTCTTGAAAACCTAAAATTCGACTTCATCTAAATGTCACTTACAGAAAAAAAATTCTATATACGCTTCTTGCACTGAACTCATTCACTATATGGAACGAAAACGCAGAGGGCATCACCCTCTAAAGCTCAGATAAAAACCTCGAAGGAGGAGGGTGTATATAGTCCTTTTTGCAGACGTCTTCTCAGGCACATGGGTGAGCCTTTAACAGTTTGTAAAACAGTTTGTAAATCAGTGGTTTATGATATAACTATGTTGTGTAGTTATAGTTTCCGTGAGATCGCATATTATGGCGCGATCAACAGTTGAACAAGGCCAGTACACGGATGTTTTCAGTCATGAGGAATTGGAACTTGTGGCTTCTTGGTAAGAAAAACAATCGACGGCTTCCGAGCCTCTTGTCGCTCTATTGCAGCTTTCATGAAAGTGCACGGACGAACTACATCCTTGGTTCCACCAGTTCTAATCTTCACGGCAGGCACGCGCCTTGCCACTCACATTGCAGCAAACCATCCACATTCCCTCCGTATTACATCAGCAAGAAGTAAGTTCTTCCCGCGTACCACTGCTCTGTGGAACTGATTGCAAAGAAGATCTTTCCCCGATCACTACAATTTTAACCTGTTCAAGTCTATGTCTAACTATTATCTCCGGTATAAACTGCCTCCTAATATAAATCTCTACCCCGAGAGGCCCACGTGTCTTGTATGAAGTGATCTTTACTGTAAAAATAAATTACAACATATAGCCGACAGCAGTGTATTGAAGAGCGGGGTATTTCAGAGTTTTACCGGTTCTCATTTCTCCAATGTCAGCCAAATCATTTTACTTTATTGCATGTCTAAATAATTCCGTGAGAAACATTACATTATTGAAGATATGGATTGTGTGATGTAACTTTAGGTGAACAGATAAATTGAGTTTTCATTTCGGGAAATTAGTTCAAAATTAAGAAAAGAAAATACGCATTATCAAGAAAATAACCCTACTCCGTTATACTTAATATAAAATGATAGAGAATGATCGCATCTAAGTAAAGATATTTTTTCAACAGAAGAATACAAGGAGCCGCGATTTATGATAGTTGTTAGCGGATCAGTAGACAGATTCAAGGCACATTTAAAATGTTTGCTGTCATATTAAGGGTTACTGAGAGTGAAAGAAAATCAGAAGACTTTAGTGAGGGGAATGGAAAATAAAAACGTTTATGAGAATGACTATTGGAGTTGCATTTAATTTTTTGAAAATTGTAGATGTCAGGCAAACAAAAAATCGAAAGTACATTCTACAAACGAGAAATATGGAAAAAGAAACTATTAGAAAAGTACATGCTAGTTCAACAGGAAAATGATTAGATTTAGTTGCCAAACTAGTAGAACGCTTAAATTTAAGCAGTCTAGGATCCAATGGGAAAAGCTCATAAGAAAAATTGCCATGAAAATATTTGTATAAAAGACGGATGGAAGTCACGTCACTCTGGTGAGAAAATGACCGAAATTAATATTCCAGACCAGGATCGATTACATTACAGATGCTTCCTGTAATTTTTATAAAATATCATGAGGCTTTTAGTAGAAGCACTAAACAAATATGGCAGCAATATTCATTTATATATGTGCAAGATAATCGACTCTCCCGTCGAGATTCGACGTATGAGAGTCAAGCAGATCAGTTTCCAGGAAACCGACTGCCCGACACATGAGATTTGATTATAGTGGTGAAGGCCTCGTGCAGGACCATCCACACTTTTTGGAGGGATGAATACAGAGACCTGGTGTACAGAATGCCACAATGTTCCCAAACAAGCCTCCTCAGGTTTTGAATTCAGAGTTTTCCTTCTCCTAGACCAGTTGCCATCCAAGGCTGTAGAACCCATTCTGTCCTGCTATTTTACCCATAGCTGGAGAGAGAGGAAGAGGATTCGTATATATATATATATATATATATATATATATATATATATATATATATATATATATATATATAATAAAATTTGATGAATAAAATAATGATGCCAATATTTTCAATAAAACGATATTTATTATATATTAAACTTTTGACTGAAATAAAGAATGAAAAGATAAATTTTAAAGTCAGAATTTTGAATATTTACAACATTACGATGAATAAACAAAGTTGGACATACTCTTTTGAGGAATATTGTTGGACTCTCTCTGGAAGTTATACTCTCTGAGTAAACCAAACTCCCTGTGTAATCCCTTATGTTTGAAATTTATTTTCAAAATAAATTTCAACCCAAATCTGTGACTTTGTTCTCGAATGTTGAATGAACACGCTAACAGCACAAATGTGATGTCATCAACGCTATGAAATTGTTGGTTGAAGTGTACTACAATGGAGACATTGTTGTTGTTCCTGATGGTTTTATACAAGGTTATTAAACTGAAGTCAGACTTCTGTTCCCGTTTCTCCAAAAGAATATTTTCTTGTTTGAATTTGTCGCAGAAAGCAAATATATGAAATTTGAACTATCACAGTTCAGAACTGGTGGTTTGAATAAAATGTGAGTGACAGGGAGTATGAAAGCAAAATATCTACTCTTATTAAAAACATTTTTCGCACGTAGAGGCAGGTTTTCTTAAATAAAGATAACAAATACAGAATTAAATTTATTTATGCACGATTCCGATCACAGAAACGGATATTCACAGAACTTTCTCGCATTGATATGAATCTGTCATTATTTTTTATAAGTTAAAATGTGTTCTTTGATATTCAACATCATTCATCACATTTCTATCCTACTATAAATCTGTGGAAAAGCCGGTCCATTACGGAAAACACGCCATTTTATAAAGCATTCTTATCATAGTTTCTTGTTTCATGGCTATAAAAAAAATTCGATCAACTTATTAACGAAGCATCTAAACAACCCTCAAAATTTGTGTAATTCGAACAAATTTGATCATCTCATTTATCTATCACGTTACAGGGTTTCTTTCAATTTTATCGCTGAATAATTTACATATCTCTTCAAATGTGTTCATTGGCAAATAAAGAAACAAATATATATATATATATATATATATATATATATATATATATATATATATATATATATATATATATATATATATATATATATAAAGATAGACCTGCGCATCCAGACATGTCTGGGGAATTCTATTTATGTTATTCGGTAGTCGTGTTCATAAGAACATGTTAATTTACTTTCCATAATACTGTTACAAATGCAAAAAGACACGCAGTGGTGCGTGTATATCTCTATGCCTGCATGTTTGCCACACTCTATGTCTATATTACTGGCAATTTTCAAATGCAGATATATCATTGCGCCATATTTTGAATCAGTTTAGTGGAACGAGGAAAAGACAGTTAGTTACATTACTATTGTGACTTCCTTTTCAGCTTTAATCATTTGTGCGGATTCTTATCGTTAATTATCTTCAGTATATTTTTTTTTATTTACATTTGTCTGCGAATTCATTTGATTGTTAGATCTGAATACTTTATTTCTATGACAAGTATTATATCGATATTTGCAACATTTCACACAGTCATTTCATTATCTATCATATATAATAATTTACACACACACACACACACATATATATATATATATATATATATATATATATATATATATATATATATAATTGAGTCTCCTATAGTGAAAGATAAATGATGGTCAGCAGTGGGTTGCGCCTTTCGTTTTACACATGCTAGCAGGTGCAATTGTGGAGAAAATCAGATAAGGGAAAGACATATTTCATTTGGGCTTTCTTAAGTGTGATACTAGCACAGCCTTGCTACCGGCGACAAAGACACACTATCAGATGAAATTTGTTGAAACAGGATTTTGATGGTGTCTCTGCTTTAGAACTTGACGAAACTGATCCCGGTGTTGCCCGGTGCTTCAATATACTGTTTTCAAAACACTTTAACTTCAAGTGTTCAGTAGGACGTCCACTCTTACGCTAGAAAGACAAATTGAAAGAAAACTTGAAACGACTCAACTTTGTACAGTATTTACATTGTTCGGACTATCTTCCTCATCTTTGTTGCTAGATTTATCACAACGTTTCGGCTGTTGTATGCTCCGGCCTTCTTCAGGTGGTTGGAAGGTCGAACTGAATCCTTTATTTCGCTCGCTCGGGTAGACTGTTCTTGTTCCACGAGCCTCGTCCTAGAGGACATCTTTGGATGAAATTCTGGGACTCATAAACCTAATGTTTTCAGCAACCATTTTTGCCAGTGCTCATATTGCAATTTTTGCTGTTATCATTGCATTTCTTTGCCAGAGCTCATATTGCAATTTTCTTTGTAATTATTGCGTTTCTCTGGCACTCCTTATTACTGGTTCCCATACTGTATTCATTTTTATGCTTAGTCGGCTCAGGAGAGTTTTATGGCCTAGCATATGTGCTGATCCTTAAGTTTACAAATTTTCCAATGATATTCTTTGTCTATGAGTTCAACTTGATCCCAGATAAGTCGGTGATCTCCCTTTTTTCTCCATATACCCGATCACTACAATCATAACCTGTTCATTTCTATGGTTAACCGGCATCTTCCCCGCATATCCGCACAAAGTACCTCTTAATTCCAGTTGTTCTCTACCTCCAGTTGCCCCGAGAATTATACAGTGTTAATTTCACTGTAAAAAAAATACAATATTGCAAATTCTTTAAAAAACTAAACATCCGAAGAAGTCAGACATTGTAGAGGACGGATGTGCCAATATTGGTGATACTAAAAAAAATAATACAGTTGTTTCAAAAAACATCCCGCTAATTGCTTCTAATGATAATTAAAGGTATATAGAATGAAACTACCTGCAGAGAAATTTATAATAACAAAGAAGGGGAAAAGGAAACAAAGGATGAAAACAATAAAAAGATGCACGGGTATATAAGACGGGCATCAATTTCAGCTGGGCATAATCATTAAAAGGTTTCCGGTGGGTTTAACCATGTAATATTTAAAGAAGGTTTTCACCGCATTATAACACACATAGAAAGCACTTTAGATAAAGTAAATAAAGTGTTGTATATACAAATCGATGTAGCAATAGAACAGAACATACAGCAAGGAATCTTAGACGTAAATATATGACATGTGTGAATAATAATACAAAATTTCATCGGGTCCCTGGTAAGATAATTCATTTTATTTATAGTAATAATGATAATAAAAATGATAAACATTATCAAAGACAGAAAAGAAAACGTTTTCACACTAATTAATATGAGCGTGTCAAACAGTTAAAAACAACTCTGCGAAGTCTGTGTTTTTTTTTTTAAACTAAACAAATGGAAATAGACTAAGAAATGGAATTAGAAAAGATATAGCACTTAAAATCTAAAACTATTCTTCATCTAGCTGGAGATTTATGTCTGACATAGAAAAGAACTAAACAACAAATCACTAAAATACCCGGTGTATCATCCCCAATATAGTTTTACCAAAGGTCATAACCTGCAAAGGGCTTTGTCCATTTATTTATTAATAGCTGTCTTTTGTTTAAGTAGAAACAACAAAAACCAAACAAAGACACACTTCGATTGGCCCAAGTCATTGTTTATGACTCGGGATGTGATTATAAAATGAACGCAGGTCAAAAAAGTGTTTAAATAATAATAATAAACATGAATTGCTTCTAATAGCTAAGCGGATGTTCAATAGGAAATTGTTGAAACACTGACTACATCAAAACAAATATTGTAAAAAGAAGCGTCATGACAGGTGACCAGAAGAAGCTTTCATGGTTAGTCTTTCAGCAGACTGTGTCATCTACTGGATAAGAGAGGTAGCTTTTGCTAAAAAGATGTGTTTAATAAGGAGTGGAACAGAGTGGCACATATTTGAAGGACAGGAGCAGGCCATCAAAATGAATGCAGTCAAGACCAGGATAGATATATCATAAAAAGAAAGCAAATGCAGGATGTGTGGATACGCTGAGACAGTCGCTGAATGTTCCCAACTGGCAAAGAAGAAGCAAATGCGACAACATAAGGGAATCCGTTCGAAAGTATGTCGTAAGTTTGGCTTTAGTGTAAAAGTGAAGTGTTATGAACATCAGGTTAGTGATAGAAACTGACAGTTATCAGATAAGGGATGTCTCAATCCAGACAGATCAAATAATTGAAGCCTGAAGTTCCAGCATTATAGATAAGGAGAAAAGCAAGTGTCAAATTATTGACTGCTGTTCTATATAATACAAAAGTGGACTCCAAAGAAACTGAAAAGATAGAAAAATACCAGGATCTTGCGAGGGAGTTGAAAAAGATATGGAACATGATTATAAAACTAATTTTTGTTGCACGTGGAACACCACATAGTAAACTGAATGAGAGCCTAGTGATAAGTGCTATTGGGAGCAAGTTGATAAACCTCGAGAAAACCGCCATCATTTACTCTACGAGGATTCTCTGAAAAGATTTTGAATTGTGAGAAGTCTTCTTGATACTATGCCTTAAGAGGAAAAATTAATTTAAGTACATCCATGTTCGACACCACTATGAAGATGATGATGATGATGATGATAATAATAATAATAATAATAGTAAATTATATTTTAATTTAGTGAGAGCTAGGTACAAGTGACCATCTAAGAACAACTATAAACTACGATAATGAGTGTTGCGATGACAAATTTCGATTACGAGAGTTCACAATTTTTCATATGAGTGATTTTTGTGATATTTTTAAAAAATGTTTCTTATAGGATGAATATATTTTAAACATAAAGAAAGTTAAATTATAAATTATGACAACATTAAACATATCTAAAGAGGACTAATCATCATCGTGCTAGTATAACAATATATTATTTCTCAAGAATCTTTAGCTATGAAAGAGAAAATGCTTAGTGGTGAGTGTAATGATAATTTCGGATGTCAAAACCTCAGGTGCATCTGGGTATTATAGTAATCGGTATCAGATAATGTGATACAAATATCTGAACGTACACAGAAACTAAGAAATGTAATAAGAGATGGAAATATATTCTTTAGAGACCAAGAAAAGAATAGTAAACAGCTATGCAATATTTGCTCTCCTTCATGGCTTTGAATGTTTCACAATCACCTAATAGATGAAGAAGTATCTCGAAGAGACGGAAAAGTGAATGTACGAATTAATAATGTGAATATCCTTAAGAAAACATGAGGATCCCGAAATGTTTTTTTTAAAGAATATGGATTATAAGGATGTTGAGACTAACAGATAATAACATCTCTAGGAAATATAATAAGAAAATATTTCTGAAATATTTAACATTCTGAGGACATAAAAAAAAGAAAATCAGCGTAAAACACAGTGAGTAACATACTCAACGAATTCGAATGAATCAGTAGCAAAACAATGAGAAAAGTCGCAAGGAATCAACTATTTAAATCAACAAAACAAACTTGTTGAGAGTCATTATCGCCTACATCCTCAAGTGTCATGGCCCATGAATGAAGAAACATATAATGATATGCAGATAATTCACATTTCATTAAATTCAGTAACACTTAAAGTGTGTTGCTGATGGGGAAATTATAATTCAAACTATTATCACTGTTACTATCAATGTGTTTATGCGTATAAAAATAAAGATAATATTTTGAAATTGAAAGAGAAAAGAATAGATAGAGCATTTATTGTTAATAATCCAGTTTGGAACAAGTCCACAATCATTGTGGCCCAAACTCTACATCAATGTCAAAAATGCCCGACAGAATGTCGTTGTAGAACTACGTCTTTTTTTCATCTTTATTTCTTTCTTTCTTTCTTTCTTTCTTTCTTTCATCTTTCTTTCTTTCTTTCATCTTTCTTTCTTTCTTTCCTTTGGATGGATGAGATACTTGCGTTTAAACTTCATGGAAATCTGTAAACTTGCATATTAATTAAGGTCAGAATTCACCCGATTTCCCCGTATTCTTTCCAGCCACAAGTTCATACATATTGTCTCTTCTCTATTAGTCCAGCAACAGGGAGCAAAGAAAAACTTATTTATTTGCCAACCCACGAAAAAAAATGATATAATGTTTGTTTAATATCGAGCCTAAAGCGTGTATGAATAAATCAGTGAAATTTGTTCAGCCTTATCATCGGAGATATGAGAGCCTACACTTTGGTTGGGATCACATGTGAGACTCGTTCTCAAGGATTTAGCAAGTTTTACTTGCTTGTGTATGAGACAAAAATGATATTAGGATTTATTAATCTCTACAGGATAGGAATATTTGACACAAGATCAATTTAATGTGTTGCAAGACACGTTGTATTAAGTGAAAAACTGACACACTACAGGTGTCCAAGATTTAGGGTTACGCATGGCCTTTTATTTTTACTACCAGGGAGGTGGGTGAAGCCCCGGCTTTAGAATGCTTAATATCAGCTTCAATCTATTAATGGTATATCCCGTTCAAAAACAAAAACAAAATACAACTGATGCGATTCAAAACGTCAGTGGCTTGAGCTTCTTTGATTTCTCAATTCACTAGATTTTTTTATCTCCTATTGACTGCATTTTAGTGAGCAATTTTGGATAAAAAATTACTGTAAACAGAGAGATTTCCGTTATACAATAAATTTATTCACTTCTACTTCTTTTATGTGCCCTGTTCATTTAGGACGTGGGAGATCTGTATCTCCACATCTTGTCTTTGCAGCTTATTGTAAAGTATTTTGATTTTGACCTCTGTCCTGCAAACCATTTACGCAAACTTGGTAGGTAGGTCATTCGCTGTTTTACTCTATCCCTCTCTAATATCCACCTGTTCTATGGATGTCAGTTTCTAAAACCACTTTCCTCGTTAAATGTCCTAGAAATTTAAATTGTCACTTAAATTCTAAGCATAATCTTATAGATTACTACATTTACTGGGAAGTTTTACATTCATTTTTCTTTTGGGAAGTGGCTTACACTCTATAATAGAGTAATACCCCAAATTGACACAATGTTTCTACCTCTATTTTGCTTTCTTCATTTGCCCACTTCCACAATCTGAAACAAAAACAAATGAATGGTATAAAATGTCTACAATCATTTTCTGTTTAATTGTCTTTTTGCGTGTGTTTAAAAATTGCGGTTCCCCACTAAAGACAAATATTTATATCCTGAGCCACGCACGAATTTAACATAATATCTAATTTTGTAATTACAAATGAAAGCGTTTCTATATCAATTAATAAACTGTGCGAAAATATATCTTGATGAAGAAAAGGAAAACAATCGATGAAAATATACAAAAGTTTAAGCAATTAACAAACGTTTCGGATATGATTAATAATAATAAAAATAATAACGAGAAAAAGAAAATGAAGTAATATGAACACACACACGCACACACGCATATAAAATAAAGAAACGGAAACGAATAAATAGATATTTACATGTTAAAAGGAAAATGTTGTGGTGTCCTCCCTCTAAAGAGTCTATATTAGACTCTTCCACCTACTATAAGATTAGTAGGAGAGAATGCCTTGGGGGAACAGTCAGATAGATTGAACGATGGGTCAACGGAAACACATTCACTAGTCTGTAGTATTTACTGTAGTATTATATGACATATCTGTAACACTTGTTTTGTTATTTCTTTAAGCATTTACTTGGTCACAACATCTTGGCGACGAAGGATTCGAAGAAACGGACTTCACGTTAAATCATAAAAAAATTATCCAGTGTCTACAACAGTGGTGAAGAAAGGAAGTTGGATAAAGGCGTTGGTTAGATCCAGTGACAAACCCAAAGAGTGTGAGTTCAATACCCGGTTAAGGCAGTGGAGAACTTTCAGAGGTAAAATTAGCAGGAGATAACTGATAACTGACATCCATCAAACATGGCACGTGGAACTAGAACAGTCTACCCCAGGGATCGAAATAAAGGGTTCAGTTCGAAATTCCAACCACCTGAAGAAGGCCGGAGCGTACAACGGCCGAAACGTTGTGACAAATATAGCGACAAAGATGAGGACAATGGTCCGCATAAAGTAAATACTGTACATAATACCTCATCTCAGAAATATAGACATACTCTGAAGACAAAAAAAACGTTTTGTAATAATTACCAAGTCTGATGAACCAGAAAGTCGTAACATCAGGAAATATATTGAAGTGGAAATATTTAACAAAAATATAAGGTTAGATACGGGTTCAGAATTATCCATAATTAATTGTCAAACATGGAAAAAAGTGGATAAGCCGAATTTGTTAAGAACGAACCGAATAGCTAAAAGTGTAACTGGCGAACCTATTAAGTTTATGAATGAACTTATAACGAACGTATCATTTAAAGGTAAAACTTTAAAACTAAAGGCGTATATTATGAAGAATACGGCTAATTTGTTCGTGACTGATTGGTTATAACAGTTTCATCTTTGGGATATACCTATTATTAGGTTGGTGCAAAAATAATGTCGTTTTTCTCACGTATGTTACTATGTGAGAAAACGACATTATTTTTGCAACAATCTCATTATGCCAAAACGTCGAAAATTTGACTGACGAAGAAGAAAAGTTGAAAGGTAAACTTAAAAAAAATCCCGACGTTTTCAGTGGAGGACTAGGAAATTGCACAAAAATGTCTGCTAAGTTTGAGTTAAAGCCAGACGTAAACCCAATTTTTTTTTTTCAAATAACGTAACGTTCAATTTGACTCGTTAAATCAAATTAACGAGGAGTTAAATCGATTGAAGAAAATGGGAGTTCTGGCCAAGGTTGAATAGCCATGTCTCACAGTTTATATTAAATAAAAGAGCAAAGAAATTCTTGTATGTGCTGAATTCTCTATGGGGCTGAACACTGCCCTAAAGGATCACCATTATCCCCTTCCAAGGCCAGAGAAAACATTCGCTAATTTCGGTGGAGGAAAATATTTTTTCGAAGATTGACT